>JAOTQW010087809.1:0-11184 GCA_026260075.1 Sisor rabdophorus | reverse complement strand
CTGGTATTTTGGCCCATTCCTCCATGCAGATCTCCTCTAGAGCAGTGATGTTTTAGGGCTGTCGGTGGGTAACAGATTTTCAACGCCCTCCAATTTCCTATGATGATGATGACTGGCTAGGCCACTCCCCATGTACTGGCTTAAGCAGGGGGACTTGTTTGGCACTGCAGAATTTGAGTCCCTGGCAGTGTAGTGTGTTACTGTTTGTAGCCTTTATTACTTTGGTTCTAGCTCTTTGTAGGTCATTCACTAGGTCCCACCGTGTGGGTCTGTGATTTTTGCTCACCGTTCTTGTAATCATTTTTACCCCACATGGTAAAATCCTGTGTGGAGCCCCAAATCAAGGAAGATTATCAGTGGGCTTGTATGTCTTCTATTTTCTAATAATTGCTTTCACAGTTGACTTCTTCACACCAATCTGCTTACCCATTGTAGATTCAGTCTTCCCAGCCTGGTGCAGGTTTACAATTATGTTCCTGGTGTCCTTTGACAGCTCTCTGGTCTTGGCTATAGTGAAGTTTTTAAGGTGACTGTTTGAGGTTGTGGACTGGTGTCTTTTATACTGATAAGTTCAAACAGGTACCATTAATACAGGTAACAAATGGAGGACAGAGGAGCCTCTTACAGGTCTGTGAGAGTCAGAAGTCTTGCTTGTTTGTAGGTGACCAAATACTTATTTTCCATCATAATTTGTCTTTCATAGTTGAGATTTAACTATGATGAAAATTCTTACTCTTCCACACACTTATGTACATACACTGATATGATCACAAATTGGATGAATAGAAGCAGACTTAAGTAACTCTCTACATATGTGTGTGTGTGTGTGTGTGTTTTCTGTAACAGGAAATGCAGAAGTGCTTTGATGAGAAAGACATCCAGATGCTACAGGATCTCATCAGCAAAATGGACCCCATGGTGTGTGTGTGTGTGTGTTGGGGGGGTTGTTTTTGTGTTTCAGTAAAGTAAAACATGATGCTGGGTATTATAACAAGGCCCCATTAAGGGTCAGTGAGGTCCGTAGAGGATCAGTGGGGTCCCCGAGAGGGTCAGTGATGTCCTATGGAGTTTCAGTGGGGTGTTGGTGTGTATGTGATTAGTATAAAATCATTTAGTGGATCAGGTTTTAATTCTTACTCTTTCTTTCTCTGTCTCTCTCTTGCTGTGTGTGTCTGCGCGTGCGTGCGTGTGTGTGTGTAGGAAGCAAAGCATCACATGAAGCGCTGTGTGGATTCGGGTCTGTGGGTGCCAAATTCACAGACAGATGGTGACGGTGAGAAAGAAGAGAAGGAAGAGGAGCCACAGTATGAGGAAGTGAAGAAAGAAGATGCTCAGTGACTCCTCCCCACTTCATTTATTTAGAATCCTCCTGAAAAGTAAATACATGTGGAAGCTGTATCAAGACCCTGCAGAGAGAGAGAGAGAAAGTGCGAGTGTGTGAATATGATACTGAGCTACCCAGTACTGACTTTAAAATGCAAAAAATCCACAACCCTGAGGCCCAAAAATGGACATTAAATCACTGGTAAGGGTGTGTGTGTGTGTGTGTGTTTTTTGTATTTTTTATGTTTTGGCTGTTTTTTCACACTGCTGCTTTCAGTTGTTGCTTACATGGTGTCAGTAATGCAGCATTGTGATTGGTGGATGTTTGTGTGTGAACTGCGAAAGTCAATTGTATTAGTTAGTCATGTTGAGTTTTATTTTTAATCAGTTTTATTTCTGTCCACACACACACACATGCATCACACTCGAGTGTTTAATGATCTTCATGATCAGGTTCAGACTGATGTCCCGTTTGTGCTAGAAGATTCACGGCTTAATAAAGGTTTGCTGTATTCACATGCTATTTTGTACTGTTTTTTCCCCACGCGCGCACACAGATTGTGTTTAAGTTTTGGAGCTTTGGACTTGGATGGCTCTGCTGCCTCACAAATGTGTGTAAATGTGCTAGCAGTCCTGAACTCTCAGATCTCTGAACTATCATAAAAAAACCTAAAATCTGATTCAACCAGATGAAGTTTCTTGGCAAGAGGCAGGGGTACACCTTGGACAGGTCGCCAGTCCATCGCAGGGCCACACACAACCACACGCACTTACCTCACGCCTATGGACAATTTAGAATCACCAATCAACCTGATGGGGCGACGCAGTGGCGTAGTGGTTAGCACGGTTGCCTGTTCGAATTCAGGGCACGGGAGTTAGCATTTTCTCCCTGCGCTTACGTGGGTTTCCTCCCACAGTCCAAAAACATGTGCATTAGGTTGACTGGTGCCTTTTGGCAGATGTGCGCTGAGATAGGCTCCAGCAGACACCCGTGTTTACTCTTTTAGCTGCGTTTTAGCCTCAAATTGTAGCTTTTAAATTCTTGGTTTATAAAAATGTTATAGTTTTGAACAACAACTTTAATATGTTTTTCAGAAAATGTTATTGCTAATTTTCTTATTTTCAAATATTCTACTTTATTCTAGTAGCATTATGGACCTTTAGCTCACTTTAGCCTTTCAGGTTAATGCGGCACAGAAGGAATTGAGGAACTCATGAGGGAGGGATATTTATAATCTGCGGGAGTACATTTGTCCAGCCCTCGCCGATTTGTTTGGAACAACACCTTTATTCCTTTGGGATCAGCTTTTGTCTAGGCTCGTTCTCTCCTTGGGGTTGGCATGTTGGTCACATTTTTTCTCCTGCTAAAGAGAGCATTGTTTTGTCGACCTTTATAAGGTCAAAATGTAAGATTTAGAAAAATACTTTCATCTTTAATGTTTTTTATCGATTATCATGCTGATTTTATCTACTTTTCCGTTTAACCTTGCGTCGTCTTGTAATGTATAGTAAAAAAAAAAAAGCAGTTATGAGCCCATTTTGAAAATTGATGTTAGACGAGCATCCAGATCTGCAGTGTAAATGAAGCCCAGCTAATTAAACTCGCACACTAGGAACCATTTTTTAAAGAAATTTATTAAAAGTAAAAATCTGTGAGTAACTTGTTCAAATGTCTCCGTGTTTCACATTTACAATACAATACTTATACAATTTATACTTAATATAAACTTCATTAATATTACACCGTGTTCAGCGTAATCTAAAGATACAGTAAACCTATATGAGTTCTTCAATCAGGAGCCCATGAAGTTCAGGGTTAATGCAGGATCTCAACCCCTGGTTAAAGCTTGAAGTAGGAGGAAGTATGTGGCGCTCTGTGTTTATGTAAAGAGGCTTAGAGGGGTCCTGATCACTGGCGGAATTGTTGAAGGTTAAGCGTTAAGTTCATACAACACGCTGAGATCTTCCTGAGCGGAAGAAATGACGAGTCTGAGAAATAGAGAGGTTACAGAGGTTGTGTTGAAGTAAGCCAAATGCATGATCGTTACCCTTGTTATCTTCAGCAGTGTTTACAGCTCTCCACAGTCCTCGGCATTATGGTCCATAAACTGTGTGTTGTTTCTGTGGTTCCTTAGCTGCTTTAGGATGTACTGACCCATGCGAGTACGTCTGTAATACAGACTTACCCAAAGAAATAAAGTAATTGCAGCTACCAGCAGTGTGCCACCCACCGCTAGCAGGGTGATAAAGAGTGTCCTGTTAGCAGCTGAAGAAGAGAACAAGATCAGAGAGAGTGACACAGGTAATGAGTTTCATATACAGCAATGAAGCACAGCACATGTATGAATCATGGCACTAAAGTTTTTCACTTTTCACTCCATGAGCCACATTTTAGGAGGGTTGCGATATTTATTGACATTTAAAGTTTCTAGGTTGAACTGCAATTATATGGGTCCCTAACAAGGCCCTTAACTAAGAATTTCGATGGAGATGAGTTCGCTGCTTGCTTGTTGTGATATTTACATTTCCAGCTGACACTGTGTGCAGAGGGCTGTACAAAAATCCTTTGAATTACATCATTAAACAGCTCAATGCTGGTACGTTCATTCATCCATCTTCTAAACCTTGGTCCACCCAGTCTATCGCAGGGCCACACATACACACACACACACAGCAGTGCTTGTGGATCTGAGGGAGCTGGGGAGGAGGAGGAGAATTGGATGTAGAATAGTGGTGGTGATGTTAATAATAGTACGATACCAAAAGTGGTGATGACAATGAGGATAATGACAAATTTTTATGATCTTCTGAGCATTAGAAGATTAGATTGTAGTTCTCTGCTTGTGTACTCATTCACAGTGACCTGAGCTCACTCCAAAACTAGTCCTGGATTAAAGGTTTTGGCTGACACTGACCCTGCTAACACTGGTCTGGCTACTTACAGTGTACAGTGATGGTGATTGGTTCTGATCGTCTCTCGCTCTGTTTCAGGTTCAGATTTAGCTGGGCTGCACACTGATAGCGAGCTCCATCATCCTCACGTCTGGCTGTGATGTTCAGACTCACTGTCTTGCTCACATTTTTCCACTCATTGGCCAAGTCTGGAAACACTGTTACACTAAAGTGTGTGAAGTTTTGTTGGTCTGGACCTGCTCTACTCCACTGCACAGTGAGGTTACGCCCGGGAGCCACATTCTCAATCTCACACCTCAGCACTATCTGATCTCCCTCCACCCACACACCAGACCCAGTGCTTAGGGTGACCCTGTCTGGGATCTCTGTAGACACACACACACACCACAGTTAAACAGACGTGTTTAATTCATTCATTGGTTAGTTACTAAATCTTCATGATAGCAATGAGAATGGCGATTATGATGATGGTGATAATGATAATGAGAATGATAATGCGGTGATACACGATGATGATGATGGTTGATATTTAATGCTGGTGTTGATGATAATAATGATAATGATAATTAGTGGTGACGAAGATGATAACGATGATAATGGTGATTACGATAGTGATGCTGATGATGGTGGTAATGAAGATAATGGTGGTGATAATGCTGGTGTTATTGATGATAGTATGAATTTTGGTGATAATGCTGCTTTTATTGATAGTAATGAAGATTATAATGAACATGATGATGATGATTGCGATAATGATGTGATGTTGGTGAAGATGATGGGAATGATGGTTGTGATCATGCTGATGTCAGTGAAGATGATGGTGATGAGGATGACAATGGTGATGGTTACAATGATGATATCAAACACTGTGATAATGTTAATGGTGATGAGGCTAATAATAATGGTGATGATGTAATAATGATGATAGACTTACTGTAAATTGTGAGAGCTACATCTCTGGTGCAGCTTTTTCTTGTGTCGGTTAATGTTAGAAAACACTTCAAGCCATTAGTTTCCTCCCAGTTGGTCATCGCTCTCACTCTCCACACTACACTAGTTGCAGATTCTGTTTGCGGGCTGGTTGTTATCGTTTCCCAGCCAAGTTTGTATTGCACATTTAGTTTATTCGCGATGGAGCAGTTCACTTCAGCAGGTTGTCCGAATTTCACCAGCAGAGCCTCAGAAGAGACAGCGAGATCTTCACATTCTATTTTCATCAATATATAATTAACAACATACAATAAACACATCTGCAACTGTGTGTATGTGTGTACGTGCAGTGAAAGTTTTTTAGCAACATGTGAACAGATTGTCCACATGAGGGCGCTGTTGCTATTTGTGGGCAGTTTAATTCCATATAATGTTCATTCATTCATTCATCTTCTTTACCTGCTTATTCCCTAATTCGGGGTCACAGGGGTCTGCTGTAGCCTATCCCCAGCACACATAGGGCGATAGGCAGGGGCATGCTCTTGGCAGGGCCACAAATGGACGAACAACCACACACACATTCACTCCTCTGGGCAATTTAGAATCACCAATCAGCCTAATGTACATGGTTTTGGACTGTGGGAAGAAACTGGAGAACCTGGAGGAAACCCTCAGAAGCGCGGGGAGAACATGCAAACTCTGCATAGAAAGACCCTGTGCCCAGGAATTTGAACACCAGGTAATCTTGTTGTGAGGCGACCGTGCTAACCACCACGCAACCGCTCCGCCTAAAATTAATGTGATTATTGAAATATCAGACTGTTTAATTTAAATTACATTTTGGACATAACATTATTATTACCTTTAGTAGTAGTAGTGGACATATTTGATTAGATTAGTAAATGAAAAACTCTGGGTTCTCCAGTTTCCTCCTACAGTCCAAGTAAGTATGAGTGTGTGTGTGTGTGTGTGTGTGCTTCTTCGTCTATGTGTGGCCCTGCGATGGATTAGCTACCTCTCCAAGGTTTACCCCTGTCTTTCGCCCTAAGGGTGCTGGGATAGGCTCCAGGAAAAGACCTTTCAGGAGCGAGTTGCAGTGGTCCAGTTTAGAAATTCCAAGAGACTGCACAAGCAACTGGCCTGTGAGAAAACTTATGTAAAAACACAAAAGTAAATCTTACCTCTATGTAGTTCATCAATGCTAACTTGTGTGTACAGACGACTCATTGTAATCCATGCACTTTATACACAGTGTGTGTGTGTGTGTGGGGGGGGTGATTTAAATTACACACTCACGTATAACAGTAACGCTCCATGTTGCATTTCCAAGATGATTGGTGGCCCTGCAGGTGTACTGGCCCATGTCTCCTTTCTGTATGTTCAAGGAGGAGGTGGAGTTAATTATGTTGGTGTTATTAGGTAAAGTCCAGGTGTAGTGAGGGCTCGGGTTTCCCTCCACAGTGCAGTTTATTGTCTGCTCTTTACTTTCTATTACTAATGGATGGTCTTCTGATAGAAATGGTTTATCTGGGAGTGGAAGAAAGAGAGAGAGAGACAGAAAGAGAGTCTAAGCTCAGGCTCTCAGATGAGGTCTCTCTAACTACTACTACTGTTACTAAAATACTAAGATCTTTAAAACCACTGCATCCATCATTCAGCTCCACCAGGCAAAAGAACCAACAGATATTAGTGTTTGAACAATTACCTCATAACTAAAGCAACACCTTTAAGACCTTTTGGTCAATGATGGTGGTGAGGATGATGATTGTGATAGTGATGAGATTGGTAATGATATTAATTACTATGGTGTTGGTGAGGATAGGGGTGATCATAATAGGGATTGTGATGATAGTGAGGATGGTGGTGATGAGGAGGATTATGAGTATGATGATCTCAGTGATGATCTCTTCACTTATGGTGAAGATAAGAATGATAATGATGATGATAAGGACGGTGGTGATGTTGATAATATTGGCGATAGTGAATGTGTTGATGATAAGGGTGATGGTGATGATCTTCGTCATTCACAGTGAGCTGAGCTCACTCCAAAACTAGTCCTGGATTAAAGGTTTTGGCTGACACTGACCCTGCTAACACTGGTCTGGCTACTTACAGTGTACAGTGATGGTGATTGGTTCTGATCGTCTCTCGCTCTGTTTCAGGTTCAGATTTAGCTGGGCTGCACACTGATAGCGAGCTCCATCATCCTCACGTCTGGCTGTGATGTTCAGACTCACTGTCTTGCTCACATTTTTCCACTCATTGGCCAAGTCTGGAAACACTGTTACACTAAAGTGTGTGAAGTTTTGTTGGTCTGGACCTGCTCTACTCCACTGCACAGTGAGGTTACGCCCGGGAGCCACATTCTCAATCTCACACCTCAGCACTATCTGATCTCCCTCCACCCACACACCAGACCCAGAGCTTAGGGTGACCCTGTCTGGGATCTCTGTAGACACACACACACACACCACATTCAGAATTACAGTCATTAATAGTTATAGTGATGATGTTAATAAGGATGGTGATGATACTGTGGTGATAAACATGATGATGATGATTATGGAAATGAGAACAATAAAGTTACTGATAGCAATCATTGTGTAAAGATGATAATCTGATGATAAAGATGATGATGATGACAATAATGTTGATGTTTGTGGTGTTGAAGATGATACTGGTGTTAACAATGATTATAATGATGGTGACAATTATGATAATAATGGTGATGATGATAAAGATGAATAATAAGGGGGGTGGTGAATAATAAGGGTGTTGTTAATAATGGTGTTATTATTGATGTTGAAGATAATGATGGTGTCATTATAGTGATGATGTAAAAGAAGATGATGACGAAAAAAGAGATGAGGATGATGATGGTATTATTAAAAAAGAAATGATAATGGTGGTGACAATAAGGATTATGATGACAGTGAAGATGGTGATGAGGAAGATAAAGTTTATGATTACAGTGATATTTATCATGGTGACAATGATGATGATATAATGTAATGATGTAATAATAATGGTGGACTCACTGTAAATTGTGACAGCTATATCCATGGTGCAGGATTTTCTTGTGTTGGTAAATGTTAGAAAACACTTCAAGCCATCGGTTTCCTCCCAGTTGGTCATCGCATTCACTCTCCACACTACACTAGTCTCAGATTCTGTTTGCGGCTGGGGTGTTTTCGATTCCCAGCCCAGTACGTAGGCTGTATTCTGTTTCTTAGTGATGGAGCAGTTCACTTCAGCAGGTTGTCCGAATTCCACAAGCAGAGCCTCAGAAGAGACAGCGAGATCTTCACATCCAATTTTTACACCCCCTAAAAAATGATTTAACGAATGAAATCTTCTCTAAACTTAAATAAATAATAAATAAATATAAAACTTAATAAAACACATCTGCAGCTGCGTTTATGTCTTGTGTGTGCAGTAAAAGTGTGTTAGCAACATGTGCACAGATTGTCCACAGGAGTGCGCTGTTGATACTTTACCCATGTGGGGAAGTGAATTCCGATTAAACTGATTTATTAAATATCAGATTCTAATTATATTTAAACATAGCACTATTATCAATAGTAGTAGTAGTAGATGTATTTGATTAGATCAGTAAAATAAAAAACAATTTTTTCTTAAAAATTAAAAGTTACACGTGTTTAAAATCTGTCTAAAATAATAGTAATTATTTATAAATACTTCAAATATTTCAGCTCTTTAGGAAAGTCGTAATATTAATTATCACCAACAAAGAAAACAATTAAAGGCATTATTTACAATGCATGCAACTGAGCAGGAATGAAACTGGTTGAGGCCAAAAATACATAAACAATATTTCATTTCATTTTATCTTCTTTACCCGCTTATTCCCGAATATTGATTTCGCTTAGAACAAAAGTGGGCGGGCAAAAGATTTCGAAACAAGCCAATTAGCGTGAAGGGGATCTGCTGGAGCCTCTTCTTCTAGCTACTCCCATTTAGGGGTCTTCAATCACGGGTCCTCAACTAGCCCTATTCTCTATATCCTCCTCACTCACACCCACTAATTTAATGTCCTCATTTATCCCAGCGCAAATAGGGAGAGAGGCAGGCAAACAACCTAATCTACCCCTTTCACTGTGGGGAAAAACCAGAGTACCCAGAGGAAACGTACACAAGCAAAGAATACAAACCCTGCACAGAATTACCCTATGACTGGGAATCGAAGCCAGGACTGTAAACTGTATGTACCGATGAAGGAGCAAGTTTCGAACCTTTCGCTTAGTACCAAAGATCTTGAAGGTTCTCTCAGACCAGCATGTTCTACTCCAAAGATCCTTTAGTTAAAGTTCATTCTAACCTGCAGCTTCCACAGGGTCCAGCTGTCATAGCTGGCTGACTGGTCGTTGTGTTAATTAAAAAATCCCAGTTTTTAGAAAAAATACATTCAGAATATTTATAGCTGAACACATGTCTTTTAAGTTCTCTTAAACACACACACTGAAATATACAGCTTCTTGCTCACCTGCGTGTGTATATTTTCCATTCAGTCCCACACAAAGTACAAGTAACACAGGGAAAACACACACTTCCATCTTCAAGCATGAGAGGCACTAATGACTGAATATAGTGAAAGTTTCTTATGGCTATAAATGACCACTCCCTATCACAGACACACAGAGACTTCCCAACACACACCCCCTAACATACCGAACACACGGACTTGTTCTAATTGTGTATGTATGTTTTATTTATTACATTATAGTTGCAACTATACCACCATCTCCTCAAATCAGTTCCTGTTTTTTTTGGAAATCAGAAAAGGAAGTCAGACAGGAAGAGTTGAACAAACAGAGTTTCCACTGTTTCATTCTGTGCGAAATGTGGACGAGAGATAGAGTGTGTGTGTGTCATTATATCAATAATTTTTTCCTTTTATTATTATTTATTTCCCTAAATGATAAATTTTAGTAAAACTGCTTTTTGTAAAAAAAAAACTATGCTAATAAAATTCAACACGCACACATTCAGGTTGCTCTGTTCGTAAACAAAATTTAAAGCTGAGTCCAAGAGTTCCACTGAGGGAACTGATTAATGTCCCCATCCTGCTGCAGTCGCTCCTGTCCAAGAATCAGAGTCACTCGGAAACGTAGACGCACTGGCTTCTATACACACACACACACACACACACACACACAATTTAATACATACTATAAAATAACTGCAGGATGTTTAAGAAAATAAACTATGATTTACAATGAAACCCGGAAACGTATCACCTCTACCAAACCTTCTGAGCAGAGATTGGCCCCTACATGACCTTTTAATAACCTCAAGTTAACTATGTGAACTCAGAATCACCAACTGTTACAACTCACCCGGTGAGGGTTGGAGAGCAGAAGAATCTGAGACAGGGCAGCAGGGGGCAGCAGAGGGCTGTAAGGAGACATCCTGCTGTCTGAAGCTGCTTGCAGCCTTACACACATATACTAAAGAGAGGAAATGGAGATACAGAGAAAGAGAGAGAAAGGGAGAGAGGTAAAAGAGAGAGAAAGACGCAGGAAGTGAAAGAGAGAGAGAGATAGGAGTTAAGCAATGATTACAGGATGAAGGATAAAAGTCGAGACAGTGTGATAAGATGAGAATGTGGACACTGAAGAATGGTGAACGTCACACTATAACTATTAATTATTCTGTCAGTGATATACAAGATGAAATGTTTCCGTTTTAATAGAGTTCAATATATTTTTCTGTGTATAGGCAGCGCTTGGTGTAAATGTGTGTGTTTGTACTTTGGGAACAGCAGCCAGGAAAAGGAAGTCAGAAACAGGAAATGGTGACGTGTTAACCGCAGAGACGATGATGATGGCAACATCAGGGTACGACGGGGGAGCTTCTTTAGTGAAGTGCAAAGAGACATGAACTCCACAATGATTAAACACTGTTATAGGTTTCGTTCGACCTACAAAACATGCACACACGCACACGCACACGCGCACACACACACACACACACACACACACACACACACACACACAC
>JAOTQW010087804.1:0-11186 GCA_026260075.1 Sisor rabdophorus | reverse complement strand
GGACCTTCTTGTTGTGAGGCGACGGTGCTAACCACTGCGCCACTGCGCCGCCCCATATAGAGATTTGATTACATTATTATTATGATGATGATTATTATTATTATACAGTCTGTCTAGAATGATGTAACGCAACAGACCAAACTGAGCCAAACTTAATACAGAAGAACTGTGGTATCGTCCCAAAGACGCTCCGAAAAAAATGACACATTTTATTCTAAAAATATGTCTGCCATCATGTAGGACATGTGATCAAGAGATGGCAGACACTTTATTGGGATGGATGAATAACCAGTTAAGGGCATGAATGAGCGTTCTGCCTCTCCCTCACTAACACTCTATTAGCTGCCTTTGCGAGGAGAAATCAGTCTTTATTATCTTTTTTAATATACAGTCTCTGATGAGCACTTTTTCTTTCTATTTCTGAGGCATACGTCCATATGAGCATCTGTATGTATGTATGTAAGTGGGTGTCATTTATCTGCTGACGTCTCTTACATCTCTTATGAAGCTTTAATGTGTTATTTTTGAGTACATGGTGGTATGTTCATGCAAAACACGCTTCATCTGGGGGCGTTTTTCCAGATCTGAAATACAAATCTACTATTTTTTTGTAATCAAATGCTTTACTAAAATAGGGCATACTGTGTCAAAATGGCTTTTGTTCAAAGAGACTGTGATTCAGAGCTGCAGAAATATTTAAATGTGTGATTCAATTAATATGCATTCAGTTTCCTAAGCAAATGTAGTCAGTGAGAAGAACAGTCATGTTAACAAGTACAGTCACTCAATGTTTACTTGGCAAACTGAAGAAGGGCGGCTGGTGCCTTTAGTACCTGACTTACCCAACTGATACACCTCTTAATACAACCACTATGACATTGAAATTATAGGAACCATCAATACTATACAAAACTGCAATAGATTAAGGCGTGTTATGAAAGAGAAATGGAGACATTTAACATATTGAGGAAGAACAATTTTAATAAAGCAAGAAACCCAGTGAACACATATCCAAACTTCTACAATACAACCACAACTGTATCACAAACATCTGCAGCAGTAAGGAATAAAAAAAACCCATAAACAATAAAAATAAAATACATTATTCTTTTAAAGGCTTTAAGTCAGTGGTATCGCTCATACTGTAGTTGCTGGTCTGGAAGTGCTGAACAAACTCTTTCCTAGACAAGCTAGTTATCTTCAGGGTTAGCCGACTTCTCCTCACAATCTCCAACTTTTCTTAAGAAGTCTGCAGTTAATATGGATTTTTCAAAATATGTGTGAAACTAAGTAAATTTTTCCAACACAGTCGTTGTAAAAATTTGAATTCAACTGTAGTTATATCTGCAGGTTGATACAGATATGTTTTAATATTCAAACTTGGCTGCAACAGGCAATGATCAACCAATCAGAGGACCGAAAAAAAGCTGAGGTTATTGTAAGGCAAATTTGAAATCTGATTGGTTAAAGAAACAGTAATATTGGTCAGTTACTACCGTTTCTAAAGGCCCTGGGCTGATTAGATTGACATAGCAGCACATAGAGGCTGACATCTGATTCTAACAACCACATGCAGATACTAGAAACAGTGCAGCCTGTGGTGTGTGTGTGTGTGTGTATGTGCGTGTGTGTGTGTGTGTATTTAGGACCTGGGTTCGAATCCCGGCACGGAGCCTTTCTGTGCAGAGTTTGTTCCTTCCGCTCCCCTATGTGCGCTGGGATAGGCTCCAGCAGACCACTGTGACCTCAGGTTCGGGAATAAGAGGGTATAGAAGATGAATGAATTCATATTGTACACAGTATTTATAAGTGTGTGCTTAAAATATATTTTTTATAAAAGTCTATATAAAGAATAGTAAATAGTGACACAGGTGTAAGGAAAGATAGTGGCCTTAAAGTCTGTTCAAACTGTTTTTAATCTTAAGGCAGCAATCTCAACTTTCCTAAAGTTCATTAAACTAAACCTTGTGCCCAAGGAGAAATCCTAGAAACCCTGGATGAAATTCTACTTTTAATAACACAAAAATACAAGGGCACATTTTAAGTACACTTTCTATGTAATCCTTTTCTCCCTTTTTTAAATTAAATTCAGTGTCGACACTAAGGTGGATGTAGCATATCACAGCCAGTAGGCAGCAGATAGACTAGGGATTCAGGAATCATGGCACAATTTTTGAATAGATATCTATCTGCTTGCCCTTGATAAATGGTTGAACTATGTTATCTATTTTCATTTGTGCCTCTTTCTTCCCGTTTTTGTATGATGTTCCTGGCAACAATTCCCATATGCCTGTGTAAAAAAGCGGGGTGATTGAATTCCATGTGTTCCATTACACTACTGTGACTACACATTATTGCAATACTGTGTTCTAAAGTAGGCATCAGTGTTTATACTATGTTTACACCCAGAGTGACTGCAGTTATATTTGTACAGAATAGAATAGAATAGCTATGGGACTGGATACAGAATGAATATGTATCAAATATATAATAATATACACTCAAATGTTGAAAAAAGACAATTTACAGAATGTTGCAATTTACTTGCTTTTGGATTTTCACAATACAAATTTAAATAATAAAATAGATATGAAAGAAAATCAAGAATATAAAAAATAAGAGAAAAATTTACAATTATGCATGGCTGTGTTGTGTCCGTAAAGCACAATATGTCAGTATATTTCGTATATAACAGACATTAGTAAAAATTTGAGTGATAAGAGTTAGGATCTAGAAAACCAATAGAATTTTCTACGACTAAAAAAAATCACTGCCTATAGCACAATTTAATATCCCAACTATAGAATAGCATTATTAGGCATTTATAACATTTGGTAGAGAATGTAAATTTTTATTTGAACAATGGCACAGCATTGGCAAATTTGTATTTCAGGAATTGTAATATCCATCCTTCTAATCACAAGGGTATGAAATGGCATTACAAATAAGCAGCTTTATTTTTTGCAGGAATGATTAATCAAATACATTACTGTTCCCTCAATTAACGCTGTTAACATTACTGAAAAACAAATGTGGCCGTAATATCACTGAAGTGATAAGCTAAGTGATAAGTGAGTGACACTCTAAGCCAAAAAACAGGCCCTTAAAAAAATGGATGAAATCTAAGAGACCCTGAAAAAAATTTGGTGGGATGAAGATTGGCTTAGGTAGAATACATTTCATTACATTGTTTGGTAACTAGAACCAAAGTAGTGCAGGTGTTTATACACAAGCTTTCACACAGTCTCACACACCACCAACAGCAGCAGTTCTGTATGAAATTGCATACTAAAGTAAGTACTACATTTAAGTAAGTATGTACTTTTTGACGATAGTGTGTTCTATATGGTTGTTCTATATAGTATGAATGAAATTCGAATGTACTACAGAATTCAGGCCAATGGTTAATGAGTTCAAAGGTCATTTTCTCAAACTGGCAGTATAAACACAAAATTTTTTTACAACAGATGTAAAAAAAATACTTTTTATGTAATGTGCAACTTATGACTAAAAAGGAAGAGCATCTCCACATCAGTGGCAAATAATTCTAATGTTATAACTTACATCACATGGTCACATTACACTCCAACATTAACAACAGCATAGATTATTATACTGCATAGGTTCTGCCTAGCAACTACGGTCGCCTGAATGAGTGCCTTCACCTGAATATTGATGACCACTTTTATTAGCACTTCCTTTGACTATGCTTTTAGCCTAGCTTTAGCCTTAGCTCTGTGTAAAGTATTGCATTTACATTTACAGCATTTAGCAGACACTCTTATCCAGAGCGACGTACAAAAGTATTGCTTGCCTCAGCTAGCATACTGAGTGTTTTTGTCTTTGTGTTGTTTTGTTTGACTCCCGCCTTTCAGCCTCACAATTTGGATTTATTTGTCTAGTGTATTTAAGCCTTTTTGTGTACTGATTATTGCCCGTTTACAGACGTTGCTGTTGTTTAGTGTTCATTTTGTGCCTTACTCATTTAAGAGCTATTATTGTTCTATGGATCCCTCTCGGTATGGTTTATTATAGAATACTTTGCAACCTACATATCCAGCAGATATATCCAGCAGATATAGCAAGGGTTTTAAGCCAAGGCTCTTTAAGCTTTTCAGTCTCAGCTGTCAGTACTGAAAAATGCTAACTAGCAGCTCACGTGGCAGCTACAATCTGCACCCAGCTCTGGAGAGGCTGCATCCCCTTTCGCTCCTTATAAATTCAACAGATTGCCAGAACACTGTAAGGGCTTCCTTCATTAGTGTTAGGTTTTCTTTGCTCATCAACCTATTATGTATAACACCAAAGAGAAAGATGTGCTTTGGAGATAACATTACTTGGATTGCGGTTTAGCGGTAAGGGGATGCAGACACACAAATACAAACCTCCCTGGATTACTTCCTATCCCAGGTACGTGAGGTGTTTGAATACCCCGCCGGCAGACTTGATGTGTCTATTCAGCTAATTAGACTATGCCAGGAAATGTTTTAAGTAGCTATAAAGTTTCGCACTGTTGCAGCTCAGAGCAGTTGGAACAATGTAGCGCTCAAAGGCATATTCAAGAATGGACTTAATATAAGATTGAAAGCTGAACCGGCCTGCTTCGAAGATACTTAAAAAAAATTTTTTTTAGAAACTTTATTTTAACCACCGCCCCTATAAACATGTTACTAAAAGGTAAACCCTCCAAACCCTGAAGAGGACAAAAGAGGCGTTTCAGCCTTTCATAAGTTAAAGGACAAGTTTACCTCTACACCCATGTTTCACCACCCTGATCCCGCTCTTACTTTCATTGTAGAAATGGATGCTTCTGACTGTGGCAGAGGGGCAGCATTATCAGATATGGGGCTCCTCCCAAATTGCATCCCTTTGCATTATTTTCCAGGAAGATCGCTCCTACAGAATGTAATGATGATGTTGGAAGCAAAGAATTATTAGCTACTGGCTGGAGGACAGCACACGTCCTTTTATGGTAACCATGAATCATAAGAATCTTGAGTATATTAAAAGTGATAAAACATTCAAGTTCTCGGCAGACCCATTGAGCTTTTTTTAATACACTGTTTCAGTTAAGGGTAACCTTTCAACCAGGGAAATGTTCTTACATCCTTATCTAATAACATGAAGTAGCACTGAACCCCTGGGTTCAAGTGTACACAAACTAATCTATAAAACGTACTGGCCATATTGCAGCCATGAACACACAAGACGATGAAAATTCCTCTCATTGGAATAATTACCTTCTGAGGTACCAGGTTTAGGCGATTGGATGAGGCAGGGTGCTCAGGTATAGGATAGCGCTCATGTAAGGTTGCAGAGATTAATAAGGCATCAACATAGACAAGCAGAACAGCTGTGTCACCCCCACCCTAATTATCAACCCAGTCAAAAAGTATAGCTCTCCGCTTGGGATTTAAAATGACTTCTTAAAAGTAAATAACTCAGCCCCAGATACGTGCAACCATTTAAAATCCTGCAGCAAATTAATTCTGGTTAAATACAGGTTGGAGCTTTCACCATCTTACTGTATCGTTCCCTCCTTGTAGTGTCATGCCTTACTTATTAAAGAGCTATTTCTGCACTATGGATCCCTCTCATTCTGGTTTATTATATGTACAAAGTTTTATTTAATTTAGTGATGGGGCAGTGCATTCTATTATTTATTTAGAATAATATATTCTATTAACAGGTAATGCAATTGTCACTTTCCCTGATAGTTACTACCTTTTTAAAAAACATGTCCAAAACTGCCAATCAGGGCAGTCTAGATGCAATTTGCAAGACTTCACCTTGCTGTTTAACACAAACCAGTCCAAAACATTCATTCATTCTGGAGCCCAGTGCACAAAGGGCGAGTGGCAGGGGACAGGTTGCAAGTCCATTGGCAGGGCCACACATAGACCGCACACACTTACTCACTCCTATGGCTAAGTTAGTCACCAATGCATATACTTTTGTTCTGTGGGTGGAAACCGGAGTACCTGGAGGAAACCCACACAAGCACGGGGAGAACATACAAACACAGAAAGAGTCTGGAATTAAACTCATAACCTTCTTGCTGTGATGTAAACGTGCTAACCACCAACTCACTGTGTCGTTATATCAAGCTATATTATAACATTTTATAAGTTAACACAAATTAAATTTAAGTGGAGTAAATGCATTATTTTTGCTTTATTTTTATTTTTTCTATCAAGTGTTATTTCTTGGGGCTATGCGGGGGTGATTGGGTTCTATTCTGGGGGTCTTTTTGTGTAAAGTTTGCATGGGTTTCCTCCAGGTACTCTGATTTCCTTCCAAAGTCCAAAAACATGTACATTAGGTTGATTGGTGACTCTAAATTGCCCATAGGAGTGAGTGTGAGTGCGTGTGTTAGTCTATGTGCGGCCCTGCAATAGACTGGCGACCTGTCCAAGGACCTGTCCACCTGCCTCTGGCCCTATGTGTGCAGGGATAGGCTTCGGCAGACCCTATGACCCCGAGTTCAGGAATAAGCTACTATGCCAAACACTAACTACGTCACTGTGCTGCCAGCCTTAGTCATTCATTCATTCATTCATGTTCTATACCCGCTTATCAGGGGTCTGCTGGAGCCTATCCCAGCGTACATAGTGCGGTACACCCTGGACAGGTCACCAGTCCATTGAAAAAGGCCACACACACACAATCACACGCACTCACACTCACTCCTATGGGAAATTTCGTATTACCAATAAACCTAATGGGGAAGGATTGTGGAAGGAAACTCCAAACAGAAAGACCCCATGCCTAGGATTCAAACCTAGGACCTTCTTGTTGTAAGGCGAACATTCTAACCACTATGCCACCGCGCCACCCCGCCACCCTGCCTTAGTTATCTAGTATTGTAATTACTATGCATATAATCACTCTGCAGGTAAAGAGTTTCCTTAGATCCCTATACAAAACTAAATATAAGAGATAAGGCATTATTAGTACTTAGAAACCCAGTTAAACCTGTTACCAAATTAAAATTGACAACCTTCTTAATTAACTGGCAGTAATTAAAATAGCTAGTTGGTAATTCTTAGTGTAATTGGTTTGCTTCTTTCTGCCACACTTTTTTTTACCTTTATCTCAATCTGATTGCTTCGCTGGAACTGAAGCTTCAATCAATTGATTTCATTTGATCTGGTACAGGTCATTCTTTATTTGTGTTGAATAAAAGGTTAGACACAAAAAACAGTTCCAACTCAGTTAAAAGTTGAGATGTTTTCTAAAATAAAAGAGAGAAAGACACATTTGTAATGTGTATATAATGTCATATTACTTATAGGCTTTTATGTAATAGTTTTCGTTCACAGCTTAATACTCGGGCAAAACGGTTGCATAATTCGCTTAAAATTCAGACTGAATATGGATAATTAAAAATACAATGAATTATGTTTTCTTCTAATTTTTAGTTTAATTTATTCAAGCTTTTAAGCCGTTTTAATTATTATGCAGCAACTGTAAGATGTAGGAATCTAAAATACTGCTAATGCGAATCATGCATTTTTAATTGACTCAGAGATTGACATTCATGCCGAATGATTGTCAAAGTGGCATTAATGAGTGCCTTAAAATAAATTCAGAAAGAGGCAAGGTTATTTGGTTGGTGACCGTGTTTAGAGGAATAATTTTTTGTTTAGTGACAATTTGAAATCAGTGCAGCTTAAATCAATTTAATCAATTTCTATGAAATAGATGTGGCAGCTTATTAATCAGTGACCAGACAATCTGACTACCATAAGTCTATTTGGCAGCTTTTCTTAAACGATTACCTTGCCTTATACAACTGACTTTTGGATCCATGCAGCAATAAGATTCATTTGACATTGGCTTTGAGTCAAATCAGTGATTAAAATACTCTACATTACAAGATAATTTTAGTTTAAACTACAAGTATTTAGAAAATGCTAAAGAACTAGCATGGAAGTAAGCTTTACGAGTAACATTTTAACAATGCACATTGTCTTAAGGCAGTTTCAGTAAAAATGTGTAGATTGGCCTTAACAAGAAAGCCGGTGGTGATTGTGGCCAGAAAAAACTCCCTGAGATAAAATAAGATGAAACCTTAAGAGGATCCAGACTCATTTGGGGGGGGGGGGGGTTATGGTGATCAAATGATATGTAAAATGTAGCCTTGAGTGAGTAGAGCTTAGTGAGTGCAATTCCATCCTTAAAGCTGGTTCACATGTATTTAGTCAATCAGAAGCTGGTAAGTTTACATTTTAGATGGAGGTGGAGTGGAAAATGACCCGGGGCCTTATGTACAACGCTGTATAAGCTTAAATTCTCACAGATTCTGTAACAATTAAATAATTGTGAAAATGTGCGTTCTTCCACGCTATCTTTGTGTCTGGCGTATGTTCGATTTATATGTTTTTGTCCAGTGGCACCTCTTAGTTGTGAACATTAGACTACAAATACATACAAAAAAATAGTTCAAACATTCTTAAACAGAGTCCTCAAGCTGGTAGTGTGCATGATAGGTGGCTTCCTGATGAGAGGTTTTTGATTGTTCTATTTTCTTCATTTCTTGTGTGTTTAATTATTTAACTGCCACTCTGGAAATCATTGTTATCTACTAAATATGTGGCTGTTAACCTCCCACCCCCTTACCAATCCAAAAACTGTACAAGACCTTAGATACAACGATGCCCATTCTTACACTGCATAAGTTGTAGAGCGGGTGATTGGGCAGCTGAATTGCTGGTGGTGCTGCCTTGAATGGACCAGGAGGATGCCGCTCTCCCGCTATAGCACGGTGTGCCGCATTGTGCTGGCCTGTGGTGTGCTGCACAATGTTGGGCACAGACACGGCACGTCATTTGGTGAGGTTGTAACACAACCAGATAACCCTGATCCAGGACCAGTGTATATGCAGCCCAACCAACAAGCCATTTAGGCCCACACGTGGTCAGTGCCTGTGAAACTCTTCCACAAAATTGTGACACTTTAAAGCACAATGTTTAATGCCAGCTTTCACAATCATGGTCGGATTTACTAACAGTGAAATTAATGTGAAAATGTGTGTTTACGAAACTTTGTGTCTGGCAAACATAAATTTGTGTTTTTGTCAGTTGGTGCCTCTTAGAGGCAATAAGGTGAATTTGCAAGCATTAGACTACAGCGTATTCTACCGCACATCTAGGAGGTATATGAGGTTGTGATGCAGTTGAGCAGCCAAACATTAAAGTGCAATATTCAGTGATAGCCGATTTACCCGAATGTAATCAGAGCGATTTAGAGGGTCACATCTGAAGAATAATTCACATAAGTGAATTGGAAATATTTGCATTCAATAAATGTGCAAATAATACATAAATTATGCATAAATGCAAGTGGCCTGGGTCAACCCTTGGTTTTAACCAACAGTACAGTTAGGATGAGGCTCCAAGGTTGTAATGTGTTGAGTTGCGTTTTTCTGTAGTTAGGGTTGTGATAGCTTGAAGGCTACCAGAACAAAGTAACTTGAGGGTTACCCAACCCTGCCAAAACGTTAACTCCAGCCATGGTCAACATTACTTCTGCCATTTAATTGAATAAACAAATACTTATATAAGAAGGTGTACATGGGTTTCTTATCAAAGTGGAGATCAAGTGTAAGTTTCTATTATATTTTTAAAATATTGATTTTAAGCATGACTGCGGCAGCAATTGACAAATGATTCTTGAAAGCTTCTCTTATAACCGCGCCTGATTTAACATTTCCTTTGAAAAGCTTTTACATAACAGTCTGATCAAACTCAGATAGCGCTCCTCCTGACGGAGCATTTCAGCTACTTTACAATTATAATTCTTTTACTCAAAATCAGTCCCTGGGTTCAGCTATAAAAAAGTCTGAAAAGCCTGGTTTGTTAACGGTGATGTTTTAAAATATTCTTTTTCTTTCTGCTTTATCTTAAGCCTTTACCAATAATAGGTCCTTTGAAAAAGGCAAGATGAACCATTCCACACTTTTTCTTAGATATGATTAAGGAGAACTGGGCCTTTGGTGCTTTTTAAGGCATAGAGCATTCTTCCATAAAAAATAAAATGAAACATGAAAATATGAAAAAAAAAGAAAAATCCACCGTTGCACCGGCCCTTACTGTATGACATTTATATTTTATTATTTGACTTATAGCCTCTAAATTGGTCATAAATATCACAGTATTCATGTGCAGTCTATCATAGTGGAGCAATTTCTGCCAGCATTATTTATTTCACTATAGCACAAACTGGATTTCTAAACACTGGGTTTGATCATAAATAATTATTAGATGGTTAGTAGAAGAGACAATTAGAAGCTGAACAAGTAAGAATTGTATATTGCATGTTTTGTTTGTTATGAAACAAAATATATGATAGTTTATATAGCCCCTCCATAAAAATTAGAAATATTAGAACAGACAGACCAATTAATTTGTTTGTGCTATACAACAAATGCATTTTGTTTTTAGGTATTTTCAGGAGGTGAAAAATTTAGCTTTCTATTTTCTAGTATTTGTACTTTGGACTGAGGTTTGTTAACTAACATAAAACCTTATGTATTAAACTATCCAATTCTGATGCAAGCAAAGATAAAGGGACCTCTTCCCTATGCTTTTTCTGGGTTTTTCTTTAGCCAATGTTTGTACCCAAAGTAAACCCATGCAAGCGCAGGAAAAACATGCAAACTCTGCCGAGAAAGACCCCTTGCCTGGGAATTGAACCCGAGACCTTCTTGTGAGGTGACAGTGCTCCAATATGCCATCCCACTGACCGACTTTGAATGTTTTTCTTTGTAAATTCTGTTAGAATTTACTTTTTTTATCTTGATTTAGATTAATCTTTAAATTAATTTAGATCATCTAGAAAAGTTCATGTAAGTAATACCAGGTCCTTCACCATGGTAGGTGCAAAAGTGCTTGTACGGTCTCTATTACAAACCGATTCTTTTGCTTTGAGGCAAAAGAATCCCTTGGCAAGGGGTCTTTCTGTGCAGAGTTTGCATGTTCTCCCTGCGCTTGCATGGGTTTACTTCTCCTATAGTGCAAAAACCTGAACATTGGGTTGATTGTTGATTCTGTGCTCGTATAGGCTTCAGCAGACCCTGTGACCCCGAGCTATAGAGTATGTGGGTTAGAATTAATATATATATATATATATATATATATATATATAGGAAATATCTTCACTGCAGTGAGGACAACAAAAAAACA
>JAOTQW010087714.1:0-11195 GCA_026260075.1 Sisor rabdophorus | reverse complement strand
ACCTAATGCACATGTTTTTGGACTGTGGGAGGAAACCGGAGTACCCGGCGGAAACACACGCAAGCGCGGGGAGAACATGCAAACTCTGCGCAGAAAGACCCCGAGCCTGCGATTTGAACCCTTATTGTTGTGAGGCGACCGTGCTAACAACTACACCACCGCACCGCCAGATTTTTCTTCTCCTCATATGCAAATCCATTTAATAAAGCAATAAAAAAGAGGCAAGGTGAAAAGAGGCAATTTATAAACTATAAGGAGACTATAGGCTACTTTTACACTGCTAAGCTTAGAGATCATTTCAGATTTTTTATCAAATCAGATTTTTATAATCTGTAAATCAATAATTGTTATTGATTGTAGTAGTTATTAGTAGTTCAGTACTGAATGATGAAAATACTGGATGATGAATACTGGCATAACTAAACACTGCAAAACAACTGAAATAAAAGTTGCAGAAATGAGAACACTGTCATAAGCAAAACAGTGTGAATGTAGCCTAAGTAATACAGGTATAAATATCCCTCCTGTCTACAACTATTTTACTAGTCTACCACTATGAACAACTCGTAATAGGGGAAACCATTTTTTTCCAACAAGATTTTTAAATTGCTCTGTTTTATTTTATAGGTACTTGTTTTTTTTACCTACTTATCAAGAACATATTTAACATGTTCAACAACTTTGCCACTGTCAGTTAAAGGATGTGAAGACTATGGCCTTCTTTAGGAATAAATATGTGGAGTGATTACAAACACCACATAATACATACATATTTCTCATTATCACATATACCTTATATGTGTTATACACCACACTCCATTCTCCATCTATATCAGATTACTTATTTCTTTTTCTGCTGACTTATCTATGAGCACACAGTATCACCCACACACTGCAGGCATTCTAACCTCTCTTTTGGCAACATGTCCAAAGCTAAATGTGTCAACATTTGTCACTGTTTTAGTTGGGTGGTGCAGCCAAATAACCCAACACGATTACAAAAGCTAAAGAGAATTGTTTAATGTTGATTTAATGCTTGTTTAATGTTGTGTATGTCTGCTTTGAATTCTCACTAAACAAGGATACAGAATAAATTATTTGACAAAGACTATCCCTTCCCCACTGTTATTTTGTAAATGAACAGATGAAAAGCGTGCGTGAGTGGTCTTTTATCTGATATATCAGAGCAGCAGCCACAGATATCTCATCTGTCATGATATAAAAGGATCAAGCAATTAAGAGAGGAAATATCAAGTGAATTTAGTAATAGATCCACACTGAGCCAATCCATTCGGGAAATAAAGCCCAGTGTACAGTGTACAAGACTACCACACCCCTCCCCCAACAATCCACTGAGTTTTCTGAAGAACATTATAATATTCATGCTCAACAATTATAAATCATTATACAAACTATGCTTTAATGTCATGGCGTTGTTTCAAGCCTTTCATTGTCCTGACTGTCTCTCAAACAGCTTACAACTGGGAGTTGGTCTGAAAAACAGGCAGACAGTGAAGGAGCTGCTGGCAATCATGCTCCAGTTTGAAACTTTAACCTGGTTGAGTGGAGATGTATGGTAAATAAGATTACATAAACTGCTAAGTGCTTACAGGATTCTGGAAAAAGAAAGAAAAGGCAGCTGTGACCTTTTCATGATGTCAACAAAAATGTACAGAGAATCTAATTGCGCATGAGAAACTGATATCTGATTTTAGTTTCAAGAAATTTTTACAGTATGATTTAATGTTTTTTAATTGTAAAGATTTTACATACTGTAAAAGATCACATACTGTCTTAAATCATGACTGCTTAGAAAATACCTGAAACGCCTTTGTAGCCAAGCCTGCAATTACATAAGTGAATTAATTCCGTTTTTTGCCTTTAATGTTGCAAAGGTTGGATATGACTAATGATACATGAATTAACATCTCTAATGTTAGCAGACAGATCAGATTTTCACCTGTCCATATTAGTCAAATATCATGAAATAATTGACAGTGCCACATGATGTCACCTTAAATAGACTACAACAGCAATATATATAGCTTAAGACAACTGTGTATTTTGATATTTAATAATTTTGTAAACTTAAAGTGTCTATTGTCGGTAAACAATGAAAAAGTATTGCACTAAAAAGAGAAATCTCTTACTTAATAATAATATAAGTGATGAGCTACATTTGTCAAGGCTGCAACATGGGCTCTTCTCTTTTTTCTTCCATGGATTATCATGCCGTTTTTACTTCCTATTCCGGTAAGTATGTGTACCTTGATTTTATGTGTTTAGAGTAAATGCAGATATCGGATATGTGTAAATTGAAATAAAGATGTAAATTGGAGTCACGAAAATCATTATTTGGAATCAAGATCTGCAGTGTAAATGCAGCCAATGATGCAGCTTTAGGTTAAATTCTATTTACACAGCCTGTAAGTGGATATCAAATATGTTTATTTCTAAACCTAGTAAAATGATTTCATGCAAACTTTGCATATGCAATTCACACCAATTGTCTGTGCCCAGAGATTTGTACTTGAAATCCCAACCGGCATACCAACACAGTATCCTTCTACCAACTCCAGTGGCAAACTAAAATTCCAGTTCTACTTTCAACATGTATTATTGAAAAAAGATTAAATACACACATGTATAGCCTCAGGGACCAAGGCAGTTAGAGAAGGAAACTTGCACTCAACCCAAAGCTCTGTTTGTTCCTAAACCATCTGTTACCATCTGAAAGACGGCAGGCATTTCCCGCCCTGAGTAGTGCAGTGGCATCACGGGGCAAAGAGTAGCCTGGCCTTTCCCCAGAATCCCTGCTAACAAAACAAAGCTAAAAGCTATTTTAGGCCCTTGTACACATGTGCTATAAAGTTACTCTTTGCGAAGCCAACTGGCTGATGACCCTCTACTGCGTAGGGCTTAGAGGCATTTGGTAGACATATCACAATTTCCAGACATATGCAAATTATTTTTGTACAGGCTGGTTCTTTAGTAAAGATAAAATACAGAAGATTATTTTATTCTAAGTTCTTTCGTCCTATAGTGTAGAATTGTGTCTAGCCTTGTAGACAAAAAATTGCTAAAAGCAATTAGCAATTTGCAAACAACCCAGCAATTTCTAAGAGTTTACAAAAGTCTTCAAAATATTTATTTGAGCATAAAAAAATTATCTTTCAGATATTTGGACCAAGTAATTACAAAGTAGAACTAATAACTGTTATTTAAACTGCACTAAAACAATTAAGGGAACCATGGAAATAAAAATAAATTAAAACGGCAACTCTCCCCCATAACTCCCGGTCATGAATTAACCCGGGAAAACTAACTACATAATAACTACAACAATGACTAAGGGATTGGGTCAATTTTAAATTAAGGATTAAAACTAACTCATGGTCTGACAAAATGACAAAATGAAAAAAAAAATATTAAAAATTATCATTCATTACTCATTTTCATACAGAGAAATAATATATAATTACATTAAAGCACATTGGAATTATGATGACGTCTTACCTGGTATCAAATTCATTTATCCTTAATCATTATATTGAACAACTTGATAATTTCATGGGATTTATTTCCAGAGAAATGCCCATGAGAGTATTTAAAGTTTCAAATACATTCTTTGGCTCTTCACTGAGGGTGTAGTAGAGGCCTCGCCTTGGGCTATTCACACTTCTATAAAGCCCAAAAAAAACACTGCCAAAAAAAAATGCCAATGGCAGCAGCCTAACGCAGGCAGACTAAGCCCAGTGCATTGAGATGCGGGACAGCAGAGATTGTCCAGACTGACACCATCCTCCTGTGTGTGCAATGAATTTCTATTCCAGCACTGCCTCTCAGCGCCATAGACACTGTGTCAACTTGTGTACGATAACAAACACACAGACTGGCTCAGACATCTGTAGCATGACCACTACCCGCTGTGGACAAAACAACTACCGTCTATCACATTGTGTAAGTGAAAGTGACCAAATGCAAAAGAAAGACTGTGTGTGTATGTGTGTGTGTGCAGCTGTTATAAGCACTAAACCCATAGCCATACACACACGTCAGACAGCACTAGGAGATATTTAGGTCAGACTTTATTTCTTTCATCCCCTTTAAGATTTATACACACATTTTAATAAAACTTTATATATAACACGACAGATTTGTACCTTTTTTTGCACACACCACACACGCTATTTTTACCCAGAGCCTAACCGTGGCATACTTATTAGGGTGAGGGCTGTGGGGGCATCTGGTCTACGAGTTCAGATAACACTGGGGTCTATAGCTCAACATAGAAATACACCAGATTGGCCAGGAACCTGAAAACGTTTCATGTTTTTTGTGACAGCATCTTTAACCCCAAGCATTTTAAGATTTATAGGTTGTTTTACTTAAAAATTATACACTAAATGCTTTCCAATTTTATCAAATAGATACCGGGAAAAAATAATTCTGTTTTAGGATAAAACACGTAAAACTGATTTGGGGGTAAGTGGTAGCACAAGAGTTAACGTATTGGACTGCTTATTGGAAGATCGGGGTTCGATTTCTAGCACCACCAGGTGTCCAATGCTTAGCCCCTGAGCAAGAAACCCTCAACTGCCAAGTGCCCAGATGCACTCTGGATGAGAGTGTCATGCCACATGCTGTAATCAAATACAAATATACAACAGAAGTATTAGTAAATTAATTACGAATTGACTGAATATGATTTTACAAAAGACAAGGTGTAGGCACTATTATCATGCATTAATGAGGCCTTATTACTACATATGGTGGGTCAAAAAAGTATTTAGTGAGGCAATTGTGCAAGTTCTCCCACTTTAAAAGATGAGAGAGGCCTGTTATTGTAATCATTGGAATACCTCACCTATGAGAGACAAAATGAGACACCTGTCCAAACCTGAAACGGTCACACTCCAAATTCCACTACAGCCAATACCGGAGAGCTGTCAAAGGAGACCAGTGAGAAAATGGTAAACCTGCACCAGGCTGGGAAGACTAAATCTGCAATAGGTAAATAAATGTAATAGTGCAATGGTATAAAGAAATCAACTGTGAGAGCAATTATTAGAAAATGGAAGACCTCGATCTAGGGCTCCATGCAAGTTCTCACCCCGTGGAGTCAAAATTTTTCTGTTTCTGCAGAAAGCTGAGACCAAAGTAACAAAGGCTACGATTAGTAACACACTATGTTGCCAGGGACTCAAATCCTGCTGTGCCAGACGTGTCCCCCTGCTTATACCAGCACATGTCCAGGCCCATCTCAAGTTTGCTAGAGAGCATTTACAATACCAAAATATAATCTTTTGGTAAAAACTCTACTCATTGTGTTTGGAGAAGAAAGAATGCTGAATTGAAAACAAAAAAACACCATACCTACTGTGAAGCATGGGGGTGAAAAGATCATGTGTTGAGGCTGTTTTTCTGCAAAAGGACCAGGACAACTGATACATGTGAAGGAAAAAATGAATGGGGCCATGTATTGTCAAATTTTGAGTGGAAACCTCCTGCCACCAGAAAAGGCAATGAGGATGAGATGTGGCTGGGTCTTTCAGCATGAAAATGATCCCAAATACACCGTCCAGGTAACAAGGAAGTGGCTTCGTTAGAAGTATTTCAAGGTCCTGGAGTGGCCTAGACTGTCTCCAAATTTTAGCCCAATAGAAAATATTGGAGGGAGTTAAAAGTCTCGGCGACAGCGCCAAAACTTCACTGTTCTAGAGGAGCTTGCATGGAGGAATGAGCCAAAATACCAGCAACAATGAGTGAAAACCTTGTGAAAATTTACAAAAAACGTTTGACCTCTGTCATTGCCAACAAAAGGTACATTACACTAAAGTATTTACACTTTTATTATTGACCAAATACTTATTTAACACTATAATTTGCAAATAAATTATTTAAAATTATTTAAACTAAATGTAATTTTCTGGATTTCTTTTCTCATTTTGTCTCCCATAGTTAAGGCATACCTATGAAGAAAATTACAGGCCTTTCTTAACTTTTTAAGTAAGAGACCTTGCACAATTGGTGACTGACTAAATAATTTTTAAAAAAATTGAAAAAAATTAATAATTATAAATAAAAAATAAACAAAAATAAAAAATAAATATTTAAAATGGGGCAGCGCAGTGGGGCAGTGGTTAGCATCATCGCCTCATAACAAGAAGGTCCTGGGTTTAAATCTCAGGCACGGGGGTCTTTCTGTGCGGAGTTTGCATGTTCTTCCCGCGCTTGCGTGGCTTTCCTCTGGGTACTCCGTTTTCCTCTGGAGTACAAAAACATGTGCATCAGGTTGAGTGCATGAATGAATGAATATTAAAAATGGGGTGGCGCAGTGGCATAGCGGTTAGCACCACCACCTGGCTTTCCTCTGGGATTAGGTTAATAGGTGATTCTTAAATTTCCCATAGTAGTGAATGTGAGTGTGTGGTTGTCTGTATGTAGCCCTGTGATTGACTGGCGACCTGTCCAGGGTGTACCCCTCTATGTGCAATGGGATAGGCTCCAGCAGACACCCGTGACACCGAGTTTGAGAATAAGCAGTTATAGAAGATGAATGAATATTTAAAATGCGTACTGTATGACTGCAACAGATTCAAAGCTAGCATTGTTTAAATCAATACCATATTAGACTGTTTACTTAAATGTTAGTTTTATTAGCACATATACCATATTATGCTTGATATATTTTTTACATTTTATTTCTTCTACAATTGTTGTTTGTGAGGATTTCAGTGAACAAGTATATTAAAATAAACATAGACACAGCCATCACCACTGTCACAGTACCAAACTTTATAAAAGATTCAAACACAACCAGAGGGCATAACCAGCAAAGAAGCAAATACATCTTTAATAAAACTCTAAGACATCCTTTGTCACAGCCCAAATAGACTGTGCTACTGTGCCTAGAGAAAGACATCTGTACATTGTATGTCAGTATGGCTGATGAATAGAAAATCAGAATGTTTCTGACTTTACAAGAGTCTTTTCAGAAGCAAGAATTAAACATCTTCTTCCATGTCTGACCTCTAAGCAGCTGAGTCATGGCCCAAGGATACACTAGCGCTGCAGGCGGCAACTGAATTGATAGTTGATAGTTGAACTGATAATATCAATGAGCAAAAGATGACCATAGTATTAATGAGATCAGAAGCTAATGTTAAGTAAGATCTAGGGTGCAGTTGGTGTAGTCTCACATAGTCAGACCTTTAAAATTTAACTATCAATTTTGAAGCACTTTTCTACGTTGCTCTGGATAAGAGCGTCTGCTAAATGCTGTAAATGTAAATGTAAACACATGATAGACAGGTAAAGCAGCCAGTAATGTTGCCACATTATGTTTACAGGCGTCATTAAGTGGGTCATGCAAAGTCTTCTAAACCGTCTATACCATCAGCATTCAGCATTCAATCCATCCTGATTAATTGGCACCAATATAAACATAACAGTTTATTTCTTGGATTAGACGGCTAGGGGTTGTTTCCATGTGGACTGTAGGACAACACGTCTATTGGAAACTGACAATTATATTTGCACATCTAGGAGAGTGGTATGCATCAGACGTTTGGCCAGCATTGTGTGGGTATGACGTCTGAGGCTGAGACTGGAGTCTGTGCTTTGGTTCATCTTAAAGGTGTTCATTGGGGCTGAGTCAGAGTCAGGGTTCTGTACAGAACACTCCAGTTCTTCGGCTCCAAATCATAAAAAAAGGGAGACAAATGGCACAGTGACATCTCATACCTTATGCCATTTCAATAAAGGCCATATTTACACAGCATATATCAAGTGACCAATTCAGATATTTTTCCCCAATGGGGTACAGATAAGATATGACCCACAATCTTGTAACCAGAAAAAAGGCACATGGATACACTAATTGAGATTATTCATGCCTCGTTCAGATTTGGAAATAAATCTGACGTGGTGGTGTAGTGGTTAGCATGGTCACAACAAGAAGGTCCTGGGTTTCGAATCCTGTTACGGGGGCTTTCTGTGCGGACTTTGCATGTTTACTCTGCACTTGTGTGGGTTTTCTCTGGATACTCTGGTTTTCTTTCACAGTTCCAAAACATGTACATAAGGTTGATTGGTGACTCTAAATTGCCCATAAGACTGAATGTAATTTTGTGGTTGTTTGTCTGTATCTGGCCCTGTGATGGACTGGTGACTTGTCCAGGGTGTATCCCTGCCTTTCACCCTATGTGCACTGGGATAGGCTCCAGCAGACCCCCATGACCCTGATTTAAGGAATAAGCCGGTATAGAAGATGAATGAATGATTCGGATATGTTCATAAGCGTGTATCATGTAAGAAGACAGATCAGATATTCACCTGTCAATGTAAGTCAAATGTCATGGAATAAGCAATAATGGCAAATTACCAATTCAGGTGGACACCAAAAGAGATACAGTTCAGCTTCATACATTGCATCCATTAACTATCACACAGTTTTAACTTCCTTTTCTGGTTGGTACATCTACACTGGGTTGTTTTGTAGTGTAAACGCAGATATTGGATACAGATTAGTTTCAAAAGATGATATAAGTGGTATGGGAAAATTAAAAATCAGACATGGTCACAAAATCAGAATTGGCCATCAAGATCTGCAGTGTAAATGCAAAAAAAAAGGTTGGCTAAGTTCTAACCTTAAACTGCAGAGCTACCCTGACAGTCCATTATTATGCTTTCAGCATGAGACAGAGGTGTTCTGGGCAGTGTAGTTAAATTACAGACTATAAGACTGCTAAGAACTGAGCAGCCATGCACACATGCATACACTCTTTCTCTCTCTGTCACACACACACACACACCCAAAGCACACTCGAAGCTGTGGATATTTTTAAGCACACATACACACACAAACACAAACACAGTGGTTTAAACAGTATAGATTAGCATACTCCTGTAGTGCTCCGGTGTTCCAGACACTTTCCAATGTCTCCTCTGTGACCCTATTTTAATCGTCTTGTGTGCAAGAGCACTTTGCCAAATCCCATGAGAATCTGGACAAAACCTAATAAACAACACACACTACACCACAGTGCATGAGCATGCTGCATTCATGGATTAGCCGAATACACTCTTACAGACTTAGGTACAGTGTTTTAAATATGTTTTAAATTATATTTTTAAATGTGTTTATATCCTGTATCTAGAGAGATCTAATTTCCACCTCCGCGTGTCTGACCAAGACCCACTCTTGATGCCAGTTTTCCAAAGACATTATGTAACTTAAAAACATGATTCTGGCAGAATGTCAGCAGCCTACACACGCACACAGAGAGACAGGCAGACAGACAGATAGAGAAAGAGAAAGAGAGAAGGAGCAAGAGAGACTAAGAAAGAGAGAGAGAGAAAGACTACGATTTCCTCCCACATTCTAAAAACATGTACATTGGGATGACTAAGGTGAGTGTGCGCCGACCTGTCCAGGGTGTACCTCTCACCCTATGTGCGATGGATAGGCTTTAGCGGGTTTTATTTTCAATGCCAAAATAGAACAAAAGCACTATGCAATACTGCAGCTAAGATGTAAGTGTCCAAATATTATTACTTATTTATTAAACTGTTTATTGACCTACTGGACAGCTGTATGGTAATAAGGTTGTGCAATATTGCTAAACTAACTGTACTTTAAATTTTACATTTTTACTTAGAACTGATTTTTAATGGTGAGACTATGTGAGCCTCGCCACAGAAACTCAACCTCAACCTGTAATAAGCATTATAAACAGTAGCTATATCCAGTATTTACCATTCACTCCAAATGTAATAAAATCACAGTAAAATTATTGCCATTATCTTCAGTTACTGATGTTTTAATCAGGTTCATAGTCTCCGTCCGATGGACGACCCTGTCCAAATTAAATACATAGTTATAAATGCGTTTGATTAAAAACACCCATGGTGTATCCTGCATTACAGACCAGGATAAAATGCAGAATAACAGATAAATGAATGTGTGAATGAATAAATGAACAACTGTAGGACCAGATTAAATTTAGTTCCACTTTATTCTCTCGCTGTGACATTTACAGTGACATTTTCGGCTCAGAACAATAAGGCCTATGAAGCAACATCAGTGAAATGAGCCAATACATCTATAAATTAAATCAACCTTTGTGTAATAAACTACAACTTAGAAAAAGCTCATTTTGAGCACATGACAAAAGCAAGGGGTTAATACCTTGTTTTGAAAGTTTTAAATACTTTTGTATTAAAAATTACATTTAGAACATTTGGCCGACACCCTTATCCAGGGTGACTTACATTTAACTTGTTTATACAACTTAAAAACTGGGCCCTTGCTCATGGGCCCAACAATGACAAATTGAACACTGTGGTACTGGGAATTGAACCTCGATCTGTCAATTAGCAGCCCAATTTCTCAAGCACTGCGCTACAGATACCAGTGTAATGTTTTTGCATATACTATATATATATACAGGGAATATCCTACTACTAAATATGCAAATTTATATAAGGCCCACACTGAGAAGTGGAATCTTAGTAATCTACTCACTGCACTTACAAATAAACACAACACAGTGCTTCTGGGTCTTTTTTTTTAATTCTTATAATTCTTAAAACTACAACAAAAAATTACTATCAATTTGTTAAAAAAAATTCACAGTGATTCACAGTTAATCCTCATCCTTCTGTAGAACTTTCCAGGAGCTAAAGTCCATGAGTTTCTCCTTCAACAAAATCAAGTGGCAGCAGGTATCTTGCTATCAGCTTAAAGATCAGCTCAGTTCTTTTTTTTAACACTGATGACATTGCAGCGGCAGTGGGTTGTATTTAAAGACAGGCCAGGAGTTCAAATATTATGCTACATAAATGAAGTCGAAAAGTAGCTCTGCAAAATGCAGTGAAAGTTGTTTAGTACTGTTTTAACCCACCACTGTATAAATGGGATTACAAAGCACAATACAATACATACAAATATACCAGAAATATTATTTATTTGGTTTTCTGTAACTATGCAAAGACCATACACACATACATACTAACACTTACTCATAACAAATAGCAGCTTATAATTAAGCCTTTCATAGGGATGTGAAATATTATCTGGGTTTTGTCATACAGAGCTTTGATGTGCTACGGTATTGCTGTTAATTGTAAGCTTGTGCAAAACGATAGATAGATAGATAGATAGATAGATAGATAGATAGATAGATAGATAG
>JAOTQW010087688.1:0-11196 GCA_026260075.1 Sisor rabdophorus | reverse complement strand
CCGCCCTATGTGCGCTGGGATAGGCTCCAGCAGACCCACGTGACCCCGGATTCGGAAATAAGCGGGTAAAGAAGATGAAAAGAAACCACAGCATTGTCCGAACTGCCACAGCTGGGCCCCTGAGTAAGGCCCTCAACCCTGACTGCTCAGGATTTAAAGCATGAGAAATGCAAGTTGCTCTATATAAGGGGACATCTGCTAAATGCAGTAAATAGAAAATGTCCATTTAGCAACTAACTAATTTTTTGTAAATAAAGATATATAGATATTCATATATTCATATATAAAGTTCTAGAGACCCTTCTTTTTCAGGAAGGAGACCCCAGTGCATTAAAGCTGCAGCTAAAGCCATTTATATAATTTAACTGATATACATTTTTATAGATTCTTATTATTGTTGTGAACATATTCACATTATAGGCGCTACTAGCAAGCAAGTAATTACTCAACATTCATTCATCTATCTTCTATACCCGCTTATTCCCTTTCTTAAGTTGCACGGGGGTCTGCTGGAGCCTATCCTGGCGCACATAGGGTGAGAGGCAGGGCAGGTTGCCAGTCTAGCCCAGGGCTACACATAGACAAACAACCACACACTCACTCCTATGGGCAATTTGGGAAAAACAAAAAAACAATTAACCTAATGTAAATGTTTTTGGACTGTCGGAAGAAACCAGAGAACAAGCAAGCGCAGGGAGAGCATGCAAACTTTGCACAAAGACCCCAGTCAGGCTACCAAAAATGTATCTTCTGCTTAATCACTCAGGTTATCAAATAAGGAGGAAAATCTTTTAATGCTTTAGCATTCTCTTGACTATAATTTGGTGATTATGTTGTCTGTAATTATCAGGTAGTTGCTTTTAATAATGTGTGCTTATTATTCAATGATTATTAAGCAAACAAATATTATTATTAATAATAGATTAGAGTAAAATCGAAGAATAAATATTTCAGTCAGCGAGTCTCCGGCTCAGGTTGAGCACCAATTTCCCCCAATTAAACATTTCTGTGAGACTGAGAGAAACACCGGATGTATAGACATATTGAGTATTATATTCAGGATATTTCCAGCGGCTTGGCGGTGTAGTAGTTAGCACGGTCACCACACAGCAAAAAGGTCCCGGGTTCGATTCCCATGCAAGGGGTCTGAGCGTGCATGGTCTCCTCTTGCTTGCATGGGTTTACTCCAGTGTCCTCCCACAGTCCAAAACCATCTTTTGCCCGTAGAAGTGAGTCTGAGAGTGTATGGTTGTTCGTCTACGTGTGGCCCTGCTATGGATTGACGACCTGGCCAGGGTGTACCTCTGCCTTTTGCCCCATGTGCTCTAGGGAAAGGCTACGGCCTAACCCCTGTGACCCCGGGTATATAAGACAGAATGAATATTTCCCAATTGAATAAGTTATTTATAGAAAATTTATGTTCATTTATCTTATTTCCAGTTTAGTATTATAATAAATTATTCCACCAAATATTGGGTCTAGGTATATCCCCTAATATTACCTGGGGAACAGAACCATGGGGCCACAAAGTCCCTCGTTATTCAGATGCAGCTTAATAAGTCATCTGTTCATACTGTTCTGTCTTTCTGACCTGCGGTCTAAACAGTGACGCGCCCGGGTCAGAACGATTGCCTGAATCTCGTCGTAACAATGATCACGGCAAGCGAGACTACCAGAAGTCAAGTCTAAGTCGAATGAGGACAAACAAAAGGGTTAAACTTAACGATTGCTACGGAAAACAAAAATCCTACCTCATTGGATTTGTTTTCCTGTTTGTCGTCTTCCTCTTGTGCAGCTTCTTCTGCAGGACTTTCAGCTTTCTTGTCTAAAGAGGAGAAAAGAGTTTGTTTAAATAAAACGCTGCACATGTGCCACCGTAAGGGGAGTTAAAGGCTGTACAGTAACAGCTGAGCTGACGAGGGAACCTGTTGAACTGGAATTTAACTCCAGTAACATGACTTTTCTGGATAATAAAGCATCTTCCATTGGCTCAGAGGAAATACCTGATTCTTCCTTCTTGTCTTCTACCTCCTCCTCCTCTTCATCCTCCTCCTCCTCCTCCTCCTTTACATCAGGCTGAGGCTCGTCAGTCTTCTTGTAATCGGCAGCAGGAGTCGCAGGCTTCGACTGAGAGAGAGGTTCAGAGAAACACTGATGAGCGAGAGAGAAAGCACGAGCGAGAGAAAGAGCAGAGAGAGAATATGACATTACCTTGCCAGTGCAGCAAAAGATGAAGATCAGGATTAAGGGAAGTGCCACAGTCAGGACGTAGACCACCCAGAGCCAGGGTCTCTCTTCAGCTGCAGACATCATTTGATTAACGAGACCAGGCTGCCAACAGAGAGCAGAGACCAATTATAGAACCAGAATCCACATCAGTCACTCTTACACACACACACACTTACACACACACACACACACACACACACACACACACCAATAATACTTGAACACTTATTAAAGGATATAATGAACTATGAAACATTGCGATTGAGGAAACCGCAGGTTAAGATGGAGTGCACTGTAAATGATGCTTGCTAATCGCTGTGTATCTGGGTTAGAACTCAAAGGAACAGAGACTCCATGACTCATTAAACTGCAATTCGCACAGGAAAAATATTCTTAGCCGAGCCAACAGGAGCTCAGAACCAAAGCTAGAAAGCAGGCGATAATGTAGCTTTAGTGTTTTGTGTTTTTTTTTACTGGGGGCGTGGCTAGTCAGCCAATCTTTTCGAGAAAAAGAAACTAATTTTATTGCCTTTTAGGTTTATTGCTGTATTAGCTGATGAAACAGATTACTGATGAATCAAATACAAAAAATCTAATTTAATAAAATTGTAATCAAAAACATTTTCAGACATGACCACTCTAAAAAAAAAAAAAAAACGTTGTTTAAATTGACTTGTATTTTAGATATTTTGGATCGAAAAAAATCCAAAATTCGAGTTGACAGACAACTAAGATTTAAAAGACACACAGGCAATGACCAGCTCTGATTGAAAGCTGCAATCGTGTTTGACAGACACCAAAGTGTGTAAAAAGGAAAAAAAAAAAAATTCATTTAGTCGCTGCCAGTCCCGTCACAAAACAAGTTGGTCCTGATTTAAAGCGTTTACTTATGACTTTAATACTTAATACGAAGACAACAAAAGAAAAACTCAACAGTTCAGTTACACAATACTGCCATTTGGCGGAGGTTCTGCTATTTAAAAAAAAAACAGGTTTGCACAGCAGTTAAGACGTTGGACTGCCAATTGAAAAATTGGGGGTTTGCGTCCTGCCACCAAGTTACCACTGCTGGGTCCTTGACCCAGACCCTTAACCCCCAATTGCTAAATTGTTGTAAATAGGATAAAGGAAATGTCTTTCAAATGCTGTAAATGTAAATTGGAGTGTAAATTGCAGCTAAGTGGTAGCTTCATGTTTAAGGTGTTGGACTGCTTGGTAGATCATTAGGTCAAATCCCAGTTATAGCTGAGCCCCAATGAAGGGCCCTTAACTGCCCAGTTAAAAAAAAACAATATAAATGCAAGTCATTTCGACTGCCCTTGATTGGTTGAGAGGGAACGTGGGGTTGGGGCCCAAATATCGAAGCATAAAGCATAAACCAAACTGGTTATAGAACCTTCTTCACCAGGAAAGAGATGGAGAATTTCCATTTACCCATCTGAACTTCTGGCATGGCAGGAATTCAGGGTTGTGTAAAGTGGTCTTTGAGCAGCAGGAATGTTGGCTACTCCTGACCAACACGACTAATCTTACTAGCTTTCCACCCCAGTCTACACCAGTGAATTACAACATCAACGACCGAACGCGGTCTGTTGCAGCCTCCCCCACCCTTAGCTCGCCTCCCTCCTCTGCATACCTACCATTCACACAATGCCACACAAAAGAACCGTTGTTAGAAAAGACTACTTTCTTTTGTCTACTTCCTGTTGTAAACCAAGTTGCGGCACGTCGCAGCGTCTTGACTTTACGAATTCTTCAGGGATATAAATCGAAGGCCTGCCCTGCTAAAAATCTGTTTTGCCCTTGGATCTTCGTAAACCGTTGAGAAATTGGTGCAACTAGAACAAACTTCCTGGTTCCTGGATGGCATAAGATGGTGTGAGGAAGTTCTATCTATTGTCACACTGATTACAGATAATTTACAGAGGACCTGGGCCGAACAATTTTTCAGAAAATTAAGCTAAGAACACAACACCTAAAAGGACACAAAGATCCAAATAACAGCAAATATTCGTCCAGCTCACAAATGAGTGGGGGTAAAAAAAAAAAAAAAAAAGAATACCTCAGCTGCTCCCTCCGCGGCTTTCTTCAGGCCCCAGCCTTCTTCTGCCCACTTTTCAGAAACAATGCGGTCCGATGTGATGAAAAAATTGTCAAAAAAGATGTCTGAAGACATGGACCAAAGCTCCAGACCCACAGCACTGACAGGGGTCATGCGAAATGGATGCAGGTCCTCGAAGAAGTTAGGGTTGGGGATCTTCCTGGGTTTCCACACTCCCTAAGGGCAATGAGTAATAAAATCAACACTCAAGAGTGTGCAAGGCAGAAATTAAACAAATGCTTGAGTACAAGATATTAGTAAAGAGTCACACTATTACAAATATACTCAACAAAAACAGAGAGAAAACATACTGTGTTCTAAACCAATAAAAATAATGCAGAGGCTTTATTCAAAATCAATTCCATATTCAATAGATTCAATAGATCTAGATCAATGCCAAAAAACATCACGCAAAAAATTCTCAGATGATTCGACTATTTTCGCTTAGGTTATAAAAATCTGCGTACACATTCTTTTTCCATGAGGTCACAGTAGAGACGACCAATCGTATACGGACATTTTTAAGTAGCTAAAAACACTTCCGGTTCCTTCTGGTTCAATTGTTCTCGTTTAATTAATCTATTTATTTAAAGAGTTAGGCGTTGTGGTTAGCATGCAAAAAGGTCCTCGGTTTGATTTCCGTGCATGGGGTCTTTCTGTGTGGAGTTTGCGTGTTTTACTTTGGTTTCCTCGCACAGTCCAAAAACAGAAGGTGTCTCTGAATTGCCCATAGGAGTGAATGTGCATGTTTGTGGTTGTTTGTCCATTTGTGGCCCTGCGATGAACTGGTGACCTGTCCTGGGTGTACCCTTCCTGCCTTTTGCCCTATATGCGCTTGGATAGGCTCCAGCAGACCCCTGAGACCCCAAGTTTGGAAATAAGCAGTTGTATAAAAGGAATGAAGGAATAATTTGAGTTTCGCTTTTTTTTTGTAACAAGTAACATTAAAATTGAACTGGCTACCCAGTAGGCAGTAAGTTTTTGGGGTCATGTTTTTCCACCATTACCTGATAGTTGGGGTTGTCAATCATCGGTGGCTTCCACTTGCCCTTGTAGTTAGGGTTGTCAATCATTGGCCGCTCCCATTTTCCACAGCCTGGGGCAGACTCGCAGGCAGAATTAGGGACCTGGGGCGCCTCCCACTCACCATCCATGTCTTCATCCCTACAGGAAGCATGGAAAATTACAAATATAGAAAACACACGCACACGAAAAAGGGCTTTAACTGAATTTAGACCTGCATCTGGATCAGCACATGGCCCTTAGGTCCGCAAGCTATGAGATAAAATCTCAAGACGACCCAGTAAAGATAGATCAGATTTTTTTTTTCCCCCTCCACATTACAAAATATAATATTTAATACAACATACGTCACTCCAGAATTTAGGAGGCCAGTAATAAATATTTTAACAATTACATCATTTTGAGCATTCACACAGAAAAGCCGAGCTGCAGGCAGCACGAGTTTTACACATGATTGTGTTTTCTATTAGGTCCCGTTAAGGTACTGGGAGCTGAAAGATAAAGAAGGGGAAACTGTACCAGTCTTCTGGTTTGACGGCATTTGGGTCACCGATGTGCTCCGGCTCATCGTCCAACCAACCGTCGGGTTTCACTGCATTCTCATCACTGATTTTAGCAGGAGCATCCTCATCCCTGAAGAGAGGAAAAGGGGGGTGGGGCGAAGAGAAAGGGAAATGAGACAAAGGGGTGAAAAAGACAGACAGATTGAGAGAGAGAGAGACAGACAGTGTATAAAGTGCAGTTCCTAAACCCCCCCCCTAACGTGACAGTTTTCCTGAAAGTGATGTAATGAACCGATCAGTGTTCAGGGACACACCAGTCCTCAGGTTTAACAGCGTCCGGGTCCTGGATCTTCGGCCTTTCGTCCCAGTCCTCGGGTTTGTGGTCATCTGGATCTTCGATCTCAGCTGGAGGGTTGACTGCAGGGGTCATATCGTTCAGCAGATTCCCGCTGTTGACCACCGTCTGGTCAATTAGGATTTCAAAGCTGTTATCTGGGTTTAACACTGCAGGAAATAAAAACACGACAGAACATCAGCTTTCATCACCGCCAAAATGCCACTCGTTAAGTCCCATCCGAGTGATTATTCCGGTTCTGCCAGCCACCTCTATTCTTCCATTTTTTATCCTGTGTTAGAGCGACTCTTTTTTCCTGGTGTCAATAGTTACTAGGGCAGTTGCTCATCGAGGCAACCGCACTGGTAATTATTTCACTGTTATTTTATTTATATTTTTTTAAGTCAATAAATTAAGTAGTGCAACCAGACAGAAACTGACATTGTGTTGTGTTTATTTGTGTTGCACCATGGGATCTTGGAGAAACGGTATTTCATTTTACTGTCTACTGCATCTGCTTTATATGGATAAAATGACAAAGCTTTACTTGACTCGACATTCAACTGATTTTATTACTTAGAGACCAACAATAATTCAGGATTGACTAATACATTTTTAATAAAATAACATTTTTACAAATAGAGAGAGGGTTAACGATGCTTTCCAAGAACCAAAACAAGGTCCATCCTGGCCAACTCATGCAACCAATATTTACATTTGCAGAAAGACTTTTACATTTATCTCTTTTCCACTAGAGAGGAAATAAAGATTAGGGGCCTTGCCCAGGGACCCACGTGTTAACCTGGTGGTTCTGGAAATGAAGTCTCTTCTATTGTATAGATTTGAATAAAAAAAATATATAGTTTATAATTTTTTTAAAATACAGTTTTATAATTGATTAATCATTTTATAGTTATATTTTATAAAATGTATACATTTTTTTATACTTTTGATAGTTTTATATAATTAATAACCAGATTTTTCATTGGTTACATTTAATTAATTAACTACAGATTGTTCAAAATTGTTTTATCTAATTCATAATCTATTTACTAAAATACTAATTTTAACACAGTTTTATATAATTAATAACAGTTGTAATTGATTCCATTGAGCATCTAAACAACAGGACGTCTTACCCAGCGTGTACAGGTGGGTTTTCTTGTCTGTGTAGTAAGTGCGAAGGTCCGACTCTGGCTTTTTGGCGTGTTTCTCCTCATACTCGCCGGTCTTGAGGTTCTTGTGGCGGAAGATGAAGTGGAGCTTGTAGTCCTCGCCACACTTATCTGGCCCGAACATGATGGTGTACGGGGTCTTATCCACAAACTCATCCTGAATGAGAGAGTGAGGACAGGAGAAAGACTATATTGAAGAAATTTGCACTCTGCAAAGGTTACCCGTTTGGTCACAACCAGGCCCTGTTTCGCAAAGCACCAGTAGGGTTGAGTACCGAAAATATTTAAGCGGTAGGTTCTAGAACAGAATCGGAACACAGCTCATTTTGTTGCCACTTAAGTGTGAGAAATCGATTAAAATTTCAGCCCTCAGGTTCTCCAATCGAACGTTAAAAAAACCCCCACCAATTGCCCAACTGAATGCAAGACGGAAGACGCCTTAATACACGTCTGATGGATCTTTGCATCAACCCAGGTGCCCATGTTGCTTTAACATTCCGTCAAAAAAACACAACATGAATCTGGAGAATCCGGCTGTGAACGAACGCAGGAATTATTTGCTTTGACAGCAGCAGGTAGTTTTTGGAAACAGCAACATTGTAGTTTGGAAATATTTATTTAATCAGCAGGTACAATATAACGTAAATCCCAAACAGACTGGTGGAACTGGTGTAGGCACGCCAATGAATTATTAACATTAATATTTATTAGCCATCGTTTGCTAAAATACACTAGAGGCTTTGAATAGCCACTAGAGGCTTCATATACCACTGATACTGCAAGGCCTTCCGCTTACAGGTATTTTCTCCAGTTTAGTCAGGTTTGATGGCTGGTGAGCATAGCCAAAAATTAATCCATAGATATTTTTTTTTTTTTATGATGTCGGGACTGGAGTGACCATTCAGAACATTCTATCTGTGCCTGGATCGTAAAAAACCCTCAATGATACTCAGTCATTACTTATTATTATTACTTAAAACTACTTTTATTGCTAGCAGGAATAAGAACTAATTAGACCCATTAAAAAAAACATAAATCAGTCACAATTATTTGTATACTGAATATATTTACCAGGTTGAGTTCTGGGCTTTGGGAAAGCAGCTTGACGTAGGCGCCACCACAGTCGATCCCGGTCTGGAAGTTCACCTCATACCTGATTAACCATCACAAAACAACAGTTCAGGAGCCTTGTTTGGATAACAGAAAGGTAAGGTACAATTTGATACACTAGCCACGGAAATCAAACGTTGTGTATTGTAAGTGTAGAAACAGACACTCACTGAACGATAAGGGGTTTAGTGTCAAAGGTGAAAGGTCGCAGTAGCAGAGCCGAGATGGCGTGATGTTTGGCTCTAGACTTTAGGACAAGGCCTTTATCGCCGGGCAGCTTTGTGTCTTTCATCTCCTCGACCTCCCATTTGCCTACAAACACACACATTTTTTCCTATGTTCATTTATTATTAATTTAGTTAGCAGTAAGGTAAGGCATGATTTATCGACGAAATAATTGTTCAGATCAGACACCAGCGTCAGGTGAGGAGGGTCTGGGGTGCGGTCGGCATTCCGGTTCATCCCAAAAGTGTTCGGTGGTGTTAAGGAGGTTTTAGGATGTTTCTGTAATACTACGTTACCTATCTGTAGTTAAGATTAGATACCACATAGGAAATGCTGTTCTGTAATAGCTTTGGTCCTGACCAAATGACCAAGATTTGCTCCAATACGCCCCCTGTTGCACAGATGCAGCAATCACATCGAACCGACAGGCAGTATAAACAGACATTACAGCTGTGGATAATGGGATAAATGCTTAATTACAGACCAGTGTTAATGACAAGTGGAACCCGAATTTATGAACATTACCTGTCATTCACAGGATTAACTGTGTATTCAACACCTACGAGTCGGAATCAGAGCAATTTGGTGCCGCCGGTTAGCCAGTTAAGTGTGTCATTAAATGAACAAACACCAATTGAGGCTCTCATTAGGCTGTGAAAGTATTTAGGTCAAAAACAGGGCGTGCTGAAAAAAATTTAATAAAAAAAATACTAATTAATTAAAAAACCTAATCAGCGGCGCACAAACACGAAGTAATCGCTGATTAACGTCGAGTCGAAAACACTAATGTTTAACTTTTAAACACTCAATTTTCTAATTGTGACCTTAACAGGGTAGAATCTTTATTATAGCTCTCTTGTTAATCCTATAATTAGCAGTTGAAAAATTAAATGAAATAAATGAATATCTTTGATGGTTTACTACTGATTTAAACAACCTAATCAATATAAAATGCTTTTCACACCGCTGATTAAACTAGAACTGGAGGAATCTAACCAGAACATGCCCAAAACTAAAAACGGACCAGGGTTCAAGTCGATTTATCCGCCTAAATCAAACCTCACCTCCACCGATGCGATAAACTCTTCAGCAAGCCCTTACCATCGTACTTGGCGATGTCCTCGTCGATATCGTCCTTCTTCGCCTTGGATATCACCCACCTGCCACAGACAATTCAAAATCAGCGTTAGCACACTGGTTACTGCTGTAGCTCATAAAACTGTTTTAAGAGGCAGTGCAAGGTCTCACCCGTCCAGAGTTCCTTTATCGAATGATTCGGCAAAGAAGTGCTCGCCTCTGGGCTCTGGAGCTTTATACGTCACCTGAAACACAAATTCCATACACTGTTCCGGAATCTCCATTCATTCATGCATCAATCTAGCTATGTATCTATTTATCCATCCTGCCACATATTCCTCCAAGTATCCATCAATCCACGTATCCCTCCAAGTATCCACCCATTCACCCAACCACGTATCCCTCCACCCATCTCCCCATCAATAGGCAACCCTTCACCCATCCATTCACGTAGTGAGATCACCACCATTATCGAGACCTACAAAGCTCGATTTGTTTTTGCGGTGTATTAAAATATCACATTGAAGCACACAGAGGACTCCTTTGGTTTGTTATTGTTCAGGGATTTAAGGGAGCAGATAATAGAGTTACCTCTTCATTAGCGGCCGAGCAACTTATAAAAGGTGCTGCGGGTCTTACCGTAGGAGCTGCTGGCACGGGCGTGGGTCTCTCTTGTTCCTCTTCCTCGACGTCTGTGCTGTCGTCTGGCAGTTCGTCGTCATCTAGGTTGTCCTCCATGTGGACGTCTTCGTCTTCATCCTCGTTATGAGCTCGCACCTGTAGCGTCACGCTCACTGCTAGTAGCAGCAGACACAGCCGCACCTTCAGCTCCATAGTCTACGGGGGTACAGGAGGAAGAGGATATGGTGTTAAAATTGTCGTTACGGTGTAACGGGATTAAATGTTTGCTTACAGCATCATGGCAACACACCCCACTCTACTTTAACTGATTTTCTTTTGCTCGGCGGTTAAGCAAAGCAAGTGTGTTTACCCTATTCGGCAAGTGTGGTAAGAAAGCTTTATAAATATTTGTATCTATACACAGTGTATTAAATTACTTTATAAATTAGTTGAGTGTAAACAACGAATTTAGTCAAACAATTTACTTTATTATGTGGAATTAAATTGTTGATACATAAATAAATATAAATAAAATAAAAATCAATTAATGAATTTATTTATTGGTCAGTACATGTTTAGTGTCTTGGAGATTATTGTTAAATTGCTACGTACCCCACGTCTATTAAATGAGGGTTTGACCACCACATGTGCATTATTAAAGGCTACAAATTCATCATTCATTCATCATCTATACCCGCGGGGTCTGCTGAAGCCTATTCCAGCACACATAGGATTCATAGCAGGAGCACAAATAGACAAACACCCAAACACTTCCTCCCCCCCTCCCTCCCTCCCCCC
>JAOTQW010087655.1:0-11198 GCA_026260075.1 Sisor rabdophorus | reverse complement strand
CTAGGTGGAGACAGGTGATTCGCTGTGGCGACCCCTAAATGGGAGCAGCCGAAAGTAGAAGAAGAATTACTATACAAATTCTAGCATGGGTGGCACAGTGGTTAGCACGGTCCCCTTGTCACAACAAGAAGGTCCCTGGTTCAATTATTGGGCAAGGGGTCTTTCTGTGTGGAGTTTCACTCCAGGTTCTTCAGTTACCACTCACAGTCCAAAAACATGTAGATTGACTCTAAATTGCTCATAGGAATGAATGTGTGTGTGTGCGCCCCGCGATAGACTGGCGCCCGGTGTACCCCTGCCCCTGCGCTGGGATAGGCTCGAGTAGAACCCTATGACCCACACTAGGAAATAAGTGGGTTATAAGATGAATGAATTCTAGTACTGCATACTTTAATGTACTGCAGTGCTACAATTCAGTAAAGTCTCTTTAGCATGAATTCTGAAACATGTTGAAAAAATTTACTATTCTGCTCCATGCTTACTTTTTTACTCTGTTCAATTTATTACATCTCAAGGATCCTCTACTGAATTCATTAAACTTGATGACGCTTAGAATAAAAAAAAATCACATGATATTAAATTACACTCGTCTTTTTGTGGCATTTAAGCTTTAATTAATTGGTTTTAAAGTGTGGGAAGCGCAGTGGCGTTGTTAGTACAATCGCTTCACAGCATGAAGGTCCCAGGTTTGATTTCCCCTGCCTTTTGCCCTATGTTCGCTGTTATAGGCTCCCGCAGACACCTTTGTCGCTGGGTTAGGGAATAGAAGATAAATAAATAAATGAATGAATAATTGTTTGCACGTACCTGCAGTTACATTTTTAATAGACTTGACTGGCACAAGTGGTGATCAAGTTGCAACAACTAGGGGAAGTTGTAGCTCAGTGATTCCCAGGCCTAATAAGTTACCACTGTTAGGTCTCTTAGCGAGCCCATAACCCCTACTTGCTCAGTTATATAAATACATTTTTGGTCACTCTGGATAAGTGTCAAATGTTGTAAATGCTTTAGTGGTAAAATGTTACTATTGTATTAAGTTACCATTTCTTCTGTTTGGAGTAACCCAGAATGGGGGAATAATTTCATGTTCATAAGCATTTTAATCAGGCAAATAAACTGTTAAATCAAGAGGATTAATGTCACACGGTTGATGTTAAGAAAATACAAGGGTTAAACAACAGATATGGAATTTGTATGTGTGCCAAAAAAACTTGACGGCTTCCTCTTAAATTAAAATCAGGGAAACTTCTTATCTTTAGTGTATGTTTGTTTTATGTTTGCCATGTGACCATGCTGTGGTATCTGAGCTCTGTTCTCACAGGAATTTACAGCTAGTGTACAAAAGTCTGATTTCTTTCTTGGTACAGACACTGTGTATAAAGCTGATTGCTTTGACGCAGGAGTTTATTTACATGACAAATGGAATGGGCTGATTGGTAGTAACCAGAGCTAATACTTTACTCAGTGTTGTTATACTAACCAAGCTAAGTTGGTCTAACAGTATTTAGACAAACTTAAAATTGCTTTAGGAAGCTTCAGCAAAGTTATATGATTAAACAAAGTAGATTTCAAATACATTACACTGATAATCATGCCAAATAACCACAAAAAAAAACAATTACAATAAACATGATGAAGCTTTTTGTTTGTTTCAGGCTGCATGTATAAGGGCCAGGACTGCAGGCTGGTCATTCACTACGAGCTGGGCTTTTCGGTGCTGCCTGAAGGAGAGCCTCCTCATGGTCATCCTCTGTTTAGCTACCCTTTTGAGAAACTCCGGATGTCATCAGATGATGGGGTGCGGATGCTTTATTTGGATTTTGGAGGCAAAGAGGGTGAAATTGTGAGTGCAGAAGCTTGCTTATACATTTTAAACGTCTTTTTTTTCTCATTTATGTTTGTTAATCATCATATGGTCGTCTCATCAGTAATCTCTGAGGTCGTGTGTGGTTTATTCTATTTACAGCAACTGGACCTGCACTCGTGTCCCAAGCCTATTGTCTTCATTCTTCACTCCTTCCTGTCAGCGAAGATTGCCAGACTAGGCTTACTGGCCTGAAACAAACTTCTGAACTGTTTATAAATAAAGCTCACAAACGAGGATTGATTTGCTCCTGAAAAAAGGGAAGGGCAGATTTTTGACCAAGACAATCGGAACTGAAATTTCAGATCGTCTAATTAGGAAAATCAGCAGCGATATTCATCAGTTACTATTTTTGTTAATCTGATTGAATGGAACAATCAATTGCACACATTGATTATATTTTAGGACAAAATAATTGAACACTTACTTGTAATCAACAAATTAAAGAAATTTGAGTTCCCTTAACAGTATTAAGCACTTCACGTGACTGATAATGAGACTCCTCTGTACAGGAGCTTTTGAAATAGATCTGTCTTATCATTCCGGCAGCTAATTATGAATTAAGATTTCCTGGTTTTATTCATATACATAAAGTTTCACACTCTATTCAGTTTCTGTCTGCTGTTTTTATTTAGAAGATTTGATAGATGTTAAGTATTAATCATCTGCAAAGTTTTAACAAAGACCATCAGTTTCATAGAAGAACGCTAAGAAGCCTCTGGAATAGTTTGCTGCAGAAAAAAAATATATACACATGTACATGAACCTACCCATTTATCTCAGCCATCCATGTAAATGCATATACAGATGAGTCATGCGACTCAGGCACTGAACAGATAAAATGTCAGTGCACTTAAGTCTACAGGCAAAATAAATATTTAAATTATTTTACTTTTCGCTAAATAGATTTTTATAGTTAAATTACAAAGGCCAGTAACCAATTATTAGCATGCAAATAAAGCCCTGAACTGGACCTGAAGCTCCAGTGGTCTCACTTGTATCATCACTATCACAAGACAAAAGAGAAATGCTTTAGAGTTCTGCTACCCTACTACTATCCTTGGCATTAGATAACTTAATTCCCCTTTAAACATAAAAGTGCCTGCTGACATACAAACTGCCTGCCTGCCTGCCTGTTCGTCTCATCCATCCACCCGCCTATTTTTCACCCAACCATTTCACCATCTACTGATTTTTCTCATTCACCCACCCACCTAACCTCATCAGTCTCTCTGCCATCCATCCACCTCATCCACCTCTCTCTCTCTCTTATCCATCCACCCACCCATCACTAATCTATATATCTCTCTCTTTTATTCACCCACCTATCTTAAATCCACTCAGCCATCACTCATTGATCCATCCACATATCCATCTCTTACATCTACCTACGCATCGCTCATTCATCCATCCATCCATCCATCCATCCATCCACCCATCCATCTCTCATCTATTAATTCACCTTATATACCACCCACTCATCCATCCTTCCTTCTACCCACGTACCCATTTCTCTGCTATCCATTCACCTGTCTTCCTTCCTTCCATCAAATATTGATCTCTTATATCCACCCACCCATTGCTCATCTATCCATCCATCCATCCATCCACATATCTATCATCTGTCTTTCATCCACCCACCTATCCATCCGTCTTTCATCATCCACCCACATTTTTCATTCATCCACATCTCATCAATCTATCCACCTACAGCTCATCCATCTGTTCAATTAGGCCTATCCATCTTTTCCATCCATCTATTCACTCATCCATCCACCTTTTTATAATTTTATCCATCTATCTATTCATCAGTCTTGTACTTGTAATAGTAGGAAAGCCTTAGTGGAGATGGCCTTTTGCATTAGATAAGGAAGTATTAGATTACATCTTTTTTCTTTAATCTGTGTAAAAATTAAAATGTCAACACCCAAACATTCGAAAGAAATGCACACCATGAATAAAGCTACAAATTGAAAACATACTGCTACATAAATTACTAAATATTAACACAAAAAAAAATCCATCTGCAAAGTACACTGTTTCGGCTCTCACAGCCATGTTTCAATCTAAGAGCTGTTAGAGTTGTTGTACAACTCCATTTACTAGCAGCCCTCTGGGCACTCAGTGAGGCAACAATAGACCTCTGTGCGACTGGAATGTAGGCCGTAGTACTGCCAAAAGTAAGAAGCCTTTCAGGTCATGCTGGACAAGCAATGCCAGGGGGCAGTTCATTAAAGGACAGTGTGCCTCTAGAGGATACATGGTACACTTGAAGTGCAGTTGGGAAGAGAAAAGGGGTCCGTGTTTGAGCAGTTGGGATTGTGTATTAAATAATGCACGGTGGTCTAGTGGTTTAGCATGTAAATTTTGTCCATGTATGAAGAAGCACGTAAATAAAATCTGCTTTAATTCACAAAATATATACAAACCATGACATAATGCAAAGGGTGTTAACACATACTGTGGCTTCACCTCTGATTTATAGGTCACTTTCTGGTTTTCTCCAAAACCCAGTCGATCACCTGCAGTGGAACGACACAGAAATGATACGATGTAGAGGAGAAACTTTTCAATTTTTATTTAGCCAAGACACAATTATTTTAAAAATACTTTTAAACACCCCTTGGAAAGACTTCTACCTGCTTAGCATTCTGAGCAGCTGCTTTTTTCATTTCCTCGTGAAGTCCTCGAGACGTTTTCAGATCCTGTTCCAAACAGAACCACAGTTAATAAGTATCTGAATTAAACAGGGTGTCTACAAAGTTTAACTAGCTAAATTCTGCCCTGATGTAGACAAAAAGTGTAAAACCACTATAAATAAATTATTATAAATGTCTCAGCTTTCTGGAATCCATTCATCCATTATACCCACTTATTCCCTAACAGGGATCTGCTGAAGCCCCTTGCCCGGGAATCGAACCTGGGACCTTCTTTCTGTGAGACGACAGTGCTAACCACTATGACACCGCACTCTGGAGTTTTAAAAATTTATTACAAAAAATTTGGTGTTAGGAGAGTTGTTTGCATAATTTAAACTACCTACGCAAGTGCGAGCACATCTTTATTTTCGAAAATGAAAAAGAATGAAAAGTTGATGCATCACATGACCTTACAGAAGTGACTCATAGCACTGATTAAAACTTTACTGATCTTCACACTGCACGTGACTAATCCAGCCTACAAGGTCTACTGCACCCACTCAGCTTTTTTAAATCAAATACCTTCAGATAGAGCTTGGACACATCAAAAAGTCTTTGACTGCAAGGTTTGAAACACTTGTGCTCGCTGGAGATGCCATAATGCTTAAGTGTTTTGGCGACCACCTCCTTCAGCATCTGGGAGATAAGAGAAGAAAAAAAAATCTAATATTTAAAAGAGAAAAAACAGAGGAGCTCACACACTGTGCATTAAAGCCTGGTCTACAGGAATAGTCTTGCACACACAAGACAGTGTAGAGGCTGATCATAGATTTTTCAATAGCAATGGTAAAAGAATAACAAATTAGCTGACTAAAGTATTTAGTGTAAGCTTAATTCTAACTAATTTATGTACATTGTGGGTGCATGTGTGTCTTGTGTGCGCATTCTTACCCGGTTGTGTTTCTGTGAGCGTGACTCCGTTTGACCCTGGCTAGTGTTCTGGCTGGCTGGAGGCTCTATAGACCCATCGGCTCTAGAAGAAGAGCGTCTGGTTGAAATCGAGCAGGAAAGAGAACGCCCTGGGTTTTGCTGCAGAGCTTGCACAGCTGGGTGTGTAAGAGAGCTCAGAGACTCACTGCTATCTGACTTGGCCAACCTTTGGTTAAAAAAGTAAAAAAAACACCAGCATGGGACAAGCAATGTAAATGCTTTTTTTTTAACATTATTTCATTAAGTAAAACATTTTAAACCCTTGTGTCTAATCAGTCAATATTTTTCTTCTGAACTGAGAATAAATTCAGTTAAATGTACTGGATGTTAGAGCAATTTTATCTTGCATTAAAATGCAGCACAGAGCAGGTCACCGCTTTTATTTTGTTTATGTTTATAATCACTACATCATGTAGAGGATCAATGCCAAAGACAACCTGGACCCAAGAGTAATATAAAACAGCTTTGCAAAAGCATCAATAAACACACCAACACACTAAAGGCAAATAGACTGTGACAAGCTTTGTGTACAGCTACGCTTTTAAAGTAGTGAAGGTTAATCTTTGTTTATGTCACCAAATGCATCCACTGAATGTCTGCACTCGATTTCTCCATGATAAAATAGGGGAAGAGGGATGTGAAAAGAGAAGAAAATGTTTCTACATCCTATTAAGGAGGTCAACAGAAGGACTATGCTTACAAAACAACTTGAGGGTGATATTAACAGCAGACTATAAACGCTTTTAAAAGAAAACCAATGAGGGGGATTTATTATTCGTTTTAAACAGATCCATTCCATGGCACTGACTGTATTTTATCACCACAAAGTCAACAATGTAAGAGAGCTGAAGAGCACCATTTAAATTTACCGCTGCAGCGAAACACTTAATGGCTCAAAGTGTGTCTAATGTAGTCATCACAGTGATCGATTAGGAGAGTGTTAGGTGCTATGCTGAAAACCCTGACCTTTTCTGCTGATGTGGGTGCGCATCTATCTCGCGAGAATAGCGTTTGAGACGAGGCGGTTCGCTGTGGGCAGCTTCTCCATCTGGAACGCTCCCGGGGTTAGAGGGCGAGGGAGTAGGTGCAGGCATAGGGCTGAGAGCCAAAGGCACCGGGCATGGCTCCTTACAACATGTCGTCTGGGTCTCAAAGCGGATTAGCCGCGACTGCAGGCGTGCAAATTTTAAGTCTCTTTCTAGAGCTTTCCGCTCATCCAGGCAAAACCTGTGTAAACACACACAGCAGGAGGATTAAGAAAAAGAAAAAAAAAACTGCTGGATAAAGCGAGTGAACAGTCGAGGATGCTTTAACCATAGGTTTCCACTCACTCTATGCCATGGTAGTGTGCACTGGCTGCTTCTTTAAATGGAAGCTTGGTCACTTTTCTGGGAGTAAGATCAGGTGACAGCTGGAACACACCCTCCCTAAACAGACAAAAAAAATCTAAATGCAATGTATCCTATCACTGTAGAGAAATTGTGACAAAAGACAGGGTCATAAATCTGATGAGAAAGGTGGGTATGCAGCCAGCCAGGTGGAGGCATTAAGTGGATGTTTTAAATGTGCCTGATGAATCCTTGACGTATCGAGCAAAACCGGATTGTGGTAGCTTGTGTGCTTCCATGCCATCTGCCTGACATGCACCAAACTAGAAGGCTAGTCAGGAATTTATATGATTGGTTCATCTAGGTTGAATCCAAGTCTACTTACATTTACAGCATTTGGCAAATGCCTTTATTTAGAGCGATTTATACATACAACTAAACATTTGAGGACTAAGGGTCTTACTTAGTAGTGGTGCTGAGAAATGAACACTGATCTTTTAATTAACAGTTCACTTTAGCCACTACTCTATCACTATCTACCTTGCATTTATTTCAACAGTTCTGGCTCTAAAATAATAGTAGGAATTCATTTATGCTATTTAAGAGGAAAATTGCACTATTTGCATTCACTGAGCACCTTTAAATTCATAGAGCACCTTTAAATTCATTAAACTCTAATTATGTGTCAGCAGAGTCTACATAAAATTATGCAGATACAGACAAGCAGCTTTAAGTAATGTTCACATCACACATCATAAGGAAGAAAGGAATTTTTTCATGATTTTCTTTGATACACATGACAGTAGATGGCAGGCAGGCTGGTTTAAGTGCTGAGTACAAGCTACAGTAACTTGTGAGCAGACAAGCATGTTAGAGTAACTGACAGCACATCATATTTGATTTCAATTCTGAAAGCCAACAAATGGATAGTTATGAGGGCGGCACGGTGGTATAGTGGTTAAAACATTTGCCTCACAGCAAGAAGGTCGTGGGTGCTATTCCCAGGTCATTCTGTGTAATGTTTGGTCCAAAAACATGTATGTTAGGCTGATTGATGACTCTAAATAGTTCAGGTGTGAATATGTGTGTGGCCCTGCGATGGACTGGCGACCTGTCCAAGGTGTACCACTGCCCTTCGCCCTATGTGCGCTAGGATAGGCTCAGAATAACCTTGCAGTTATCAGGCCATGTGTCCCATGGAGTTAATTTTTTACATAACTAATTCAATTTTGATGTACAGCTCGAATGCTGACTAACTGGTCATGAAACAGTATTAAACCACAACAGACAGCAGCTGCAGAAATTTTAATTCGTATAAATTATCTTGGGTTCAATGTCTATTTAAAGTGACGTCATAGGGAAATGATTTTAGTAGCATTGAAGTCTGTCTTTGGAAAAGTACAGCTATGTATTCGTTAATGTGTGGATGTAATAGGGATATTTGTAAGAAGTGGATTTAGAAAATGCTTTTGCCACGATGTGAGCGAATATCACAAGCTATATACAATACTATACATTATATAATACTATATATTATAACGTTTTTAACCTAGCAATTATTATATAAGCATTAAACTCTGATTATGGATAACACACAGTAACAATGTTCTAGACCACTGTTAACTCTGCACAGAAGAAGGAAACAAACTGAACATAGAACAAAAAGTGCATTTATGGTGTGAATGTTATTTATTTGTCTACATTTAATAAGCCAGTCTTTTCTTGCAGAATAGTTAACAATTTTGCTTTATACTGTGCAGCAACGGCATGTGTGCAGCAGAGATACTTGTGTGATATGTATTCATCTGTTTATTTAGGAATTACCCTCGAAGGACAGGGAGCGGTTGCAGTTCTCCACTTGGTAGCCCATCAGCAGTGAAGTGCTTAAGCAGCTCTCGTGCATCCAGTGGAGCAGAAACACTCTTCTGACCATCTTTAGGGCCCATGAGACAGTCTGAAGAGCCAATGCTGAAGAGGCTAGACCTGGAAAGGTTGCCAGAAAATTAACCACAGAAATGCTTACAAATAAAAGCATACATTTGGAGAGTAATGTGCAGTAATGTTTATGGCATTAAATTGCTACATTTTAACTTAAAAAGTTGAATAGCAAAAATGAATAAATATATTATATACAGTGGTGTGGAAAAAGTGTTGGCCCCCTCTCCTGATTTCCAATCTTTTTGCATGTTTGTCACATCTTAATGCTTCAGATCATCAAACAAATGTAAATATTAGTCAAAGATAAACACAAAACACAGTTTTTAAATGAAGTTTTTTATTATTAAGGAAAAACAAAATCTAAAACTACATGGCCCTGTGTGAGAAAGTGTTTGCCCCCCTGTTAAAACATAACTGTGGTTTATCACACATAATATATAATAATAATAATATATTATATAATATAATAGTATATGCTTAATATTATCTGTGTAAAATAAAACAGAATTTGTAATTCATAACAGTTTCTAGAGGTTCACAAACATTTTGGAACACGAACGAAGTTTAGTAACAACTTGTGTTCATGAATCAGGGCCTACTGTAAACATGACAACAAAATCAAAATTATAAGTAAATAAAGAAGATTGACCTGTTTATGTGCTTGATTTTCTGTTTGTTTTCATAGTTGCGCAGAACACTTCTCTCCGGTCCTTCTGATTGGGTAGTCTGCTTAGTGTCTATAAAACAAAACAAAAGATGTCGTTACTCATTTCAAAGACTTTATTGTTTACACAAAAAATCTGTGGGTTATACATCAGTGTACGTTTAAGCTAATATGCTACTGATAACCTCCTGTAACGGAAACCGGGTTCTCCTTCTGCAACGCCACACAAGACACTCTGGGCTGCACAACGTCATGCATCTTGAGGTACTGCTCTCGGGCCAATCGCAGCAATACTCTCAGGTCATTTAATGGCACCCCTGCAGGCTTCTGGGCCTCCTCTTTTTATAAATAAACAAGGGTGAGTTACATTCCATTATTCAACATATTACTTCCTACTTCTTCATCCCTGTCCTAATATGACCCAGAACCAGGCTTAGTACATTATTGCAACAACTCTGCTAAAATTTCTTTAAATTATTTATGACAGCAGGTACTGTATGTCCTTTAACACCCCACTAACTTTAAATAGATATCTGAAAAGCTTACTAAACTTTAGCAGTAAACAACAAATATAATAACTTCTCTACTGCAGTCTGATTGTATATCTATACATCGACACCAGCAATTACAGGTAAAAACAAAACTACTTTTAGCCTTTTAACTACAGAGATGCGATAATATTGCATGTAAACAAGCAAGAGTTCATACAACAGGTTAATGGTTTCCCAGGTGACCACTTACGAGCACATTCCTGGATGACCTGGTGCTGGACCCTAGCCAGCCTTGTCTCTCTCTGCAAGAGGTTGTCTCCACAGAGACGAGGCAGTGTGAGCAGCCAATCAGCGATCTCCGTGCCTTTTGAGAGGGTAAAAGGTTAATAGAATTCACAACTTTCCCTTATCACCTTCTCACAGCCACATTCACAGCAACAGCTTAATTGTCCTGTACAATTTTAATGAACTAGTCTTGCTCCAGTCTGAGCTAACATCATTTAAGATAATAGATTTTGGAATAATTTTACAACAATCATGTTCTCAGTAGAAAGGGAAATACTTATTGATTAATAGCAATCGTAAAATAATGGTGCATGTTCAACCCAATAGGTAACATGACTTAACATATACCTCAATAGCTGTTTAAAGCAAATGAAGATTTTTGGCTTTGACTTGAAGACCCAATAGTGTTCTCTTTCTTGCCATTACCAATAGCAGGAGTTTCAATCAATCAATAAGTTTCTTGGAGTAAAAAGACGTCAATTGTGCATCAACGTGGATTTGCCACTGTTCATGTATGTGCTGAAGAGGTAGAACTGTGAAGGTAGTAACTGAATAAAATAATAATAATAGAGTATAAAGGAATAAATAATCATATCCTACCTAAAATAAACTAAACACATGTTTTGCCAGAAAGCCCAGACTTCTTTATCACGAGGAACAAAAAGTGCTAAAAAGTATTTATTTATCCATTTATTATAATATTTTGTAGTTTATTGTTTTTTCAAAGGCTATTTTATAGCAGTATGAAGGTACATGAAGTGGTATAATACAACTACAACAAAAAGACTAATTTTTTACCTTTTACATATATTCTTGATGAAAAACAGCTAAATATGGTTAGACTCTTAATTATGTGCTTTCTAAGTAAACACACTCTCTTGTGCTGCTTGGGGTGGCGCAGTGGTTAGCACGGTCGCCTCACAACAAGAAGGTCCTGGGTTGCATGGGTTTCCTCCGGGTACTTCGGTTTCCTCCCACAGTCCAAAAAACATGTGCATT
>JAOTQW010087606.1:0-11202 GCA_026260075.1 Sisor rabdophorus | reverse complement strand
CCCCGTGACCCTGGAAAGTTCGGGAATAAGCGGGTAAAGAAGATGAATGAATGAATTTATTCATAATTACTATTCATAATTAGTCTTAAGGACCTTGCTCAGTTTTCCAGTTTTGTAAGCAGGCCACTGTTGGCTCCCTGAGAACGACACTCAACTCTTTCTGCTCCAGTGGCGCTGTCTCATAGCTGAATTTGGCTCCTGACCGCAACTTACTTAGATGGAAAATGTGAAGAAAGAGTAGGGTATAGGTGACAAAATAAGGCATTCACATTATTATATTAAGTAACATTTCTAATTGTCTTCTATTTGTTTTATATTTTTATTTCTCTGCACTATATATTTTATTTTTTTGTCATGCATTTATCTCTTGATTGTTTTATTACTCTTTACCAGCAATATAAGTGCAAGATTTCTTGGGCCAATAAAGCTGCCTATGAATCAGAAATTTTGGGGGATAGAGAAATATAAATACAATGAGAAAAAGACACCAGTAGACCTGCCCTGCCCACTATAACAATCCAGCACCAATTATTGAAAATAGACAAATAGAAAGGTAGAAGGAGAGCAGGGGAGAGAGTGAGAAAGAAAACCTTCTGTAGGCAAAGCCAGAGGCAGCAAAACTGATCTATCCTCATGTGCAAGTCTTAAGTGACACCAGTGGACCTGACCTGCCCACATCTTTTCAGAACATCCAGCACAAATCACTAGTGCCAAGAGATTGCACTCTCTGACTCACTGATTTAGTGATTCATTCATTCATTCATCTTCTATACACGCATATTTCCTTACTCTGGGTTACAGCGGTGCTCTGGAGCCTATTCCAGGGCACATAGAGCAAAAGTCAGGGGTACACCCAGGATATGTCTGCAGTCCATTGCAGGCCCACACACATAGACGAAAACCACACACACTGACACTCCTATGGGCAATTTTTAGAGTCACCAATCAACTTAATGTGTATGTTTTTGGAATGTGAAAAAAAAGGACTACTTATATGCAACATAAGTGTTTTTTAAAGGTGGTTTTAAACTTGTGTGTAAAAGGATTATTTAGATTGATGGTAAATGTAAATGCATTTGCTATATAAAATTCAGACAATTGCAAATATTAAACACACGTGGCTTATCCGCTGATGGCTTCTTTCTGGGTTCTTTATGACAACATAGTATTAATTTTATCATTTGCAAGCTGCATTGCTAGAAGATCTATTACTTGGCGATAGTTATTAGTTGAACTCCATTTACTTGATTTCCTGACGTCCCAAACATTAAACCCATGTGACTAATCATCTGTTTCCGCTCTATTATGCTTGACTTGTTTTATTTACTGTCGGTTACTAGGTTGCTGATACAGATACAAACTTATTGCATTTGGATTTTTTTTCCTTCCCTTGTAAAAGTATTAATTTCAGGTTACTATGGAAACCTGGTTAGTAACAGCACAACATTAAGGACTTTTGAAGTTATATATACACTCATGTTACATTTAACACAAGTCTATTAAATGAACAGCAGTATATGTCAGGACAAAGGGATCAATAACCATTTAGGTAAAACCAAACATGTCAATCCAACATTTATTTCTACATGGTGGCTTTCCGGATGACTGCAGCGGTTTAGTGAATGCTTACAGCATGCTCATTAAAAGAGACATTTTGTTAAAGTTAGGGATTTAACAAACGACCTCCTGGGAACTAAACCACATGTCTGACAAACTAAAGGTATGTGTGTATGACAGCTTGACATATTTGGCTGTATCTCCTCTGCAAGCATTTTAAGAAGAGCCGAATGAGTTATTAGTAGAAACTTAATAAAGATGAAGCCTGTTTTCCCTTATTTGTATAATTTGGAAACAATTCCACTAGGACAAGCAAAGTACTTTAATATCCTAGTTCTGGGAAATAGAGAATTAAGCAATAAAAATGACTGAGGCAGATGTTATTTAAGCTGCCAGTAAATAACCCATCCATTGTTGGAATGTTGTGCATTTACATTATATCTAATTTTGGAATTTTTTTTAACCAATGCAGCAAAAAAATGCATTAAATTATTCAGTATTAGCAGTAGCATTTACCTTCTTTTAGCACACTTCACACCCCAGCCCAGAATTGCAACCTGGCCACTAAGGGTTTTTTTATAAGCTTATGCTCTTTATTAGCTTGTGCCTGCTAATAAAATAAACAGCAATTACACTAATTCCCCTTCACCTGGTTCCTTATTATACACATTCATTCGTATCCAGAGACTGGATAAGCACCGGTAAATTCTTCTGTAAATTTTCACCCGAAAGTCTAAAGTTTGGTTCCTCCCAAGGTTTCTTCCTTGTACCATCTAAAAGAGTTTTACCTTGCAATAGTTGGCCCAGGCTAGCTCAATAGGGATGTTTTTAGGGATGTTTTTGACCATTTTCTGACATCAATTATGATCATGCTCATTGATCCCTTTGTCCTGACAGACACAGGGTTTCAAATAGTCTTTATTTAATAGACTTGTCTTGTGTTAAATGTTATTATGAGAATATATATAACTTTAGTTTTCCTGTTGCTAACTGGGTTTCCATACTAACCTGAAACAAATATTTTCAAAGAAAGAAAACAGTTTTGTTGAATAAAGTTTGTATTGGTATTGGCAACCCAGTAACCGTCTGGAAAAAAACAAGTCAAGAATAATAGAGAAACAGATAATTAGTCAAGTGGGTTTAATGTTTGGTACGTCAGTAAAGAAGAAAGCAAATGAATGTTATTGTTTCAGCTTAGACAACTAGACAAAAAAATTAAGAAAATAAATAGAAGCTCTTCAGTGAACTGTTTAGTGCAGACGAGTTGCAGTGGCATTAAATTGAGGGTTTGTGTTTCAGACCTGGGTGAAGAATTTACCTGATCAGTCTTATTAAAGTCCACCCTCTGAACATTCTAAAGTCATTCTTCAAAATAAAACAGAGAAAGAGACACGCATACAAGAGAAAAGAAAAATTGGACTCGATTACTATTTGCACCAAACAAGACAGCAAAACTACACATTAGCAAGACAAACAACTGTTTATCCAGTCAATCGGGCCGACCTCTGCATGCAGCTATTACTCTGTTAAGAAATTCTTCACAAAATAGTAAACAAATGGTCTGGGTTCTATGACTGACTACTGAGCAAAATGCTAAAGTAGTAGTTACACTATTCGTATGTGGTTCATAGTTGTTTGAAAGTAAAATATTGCACAAAAATGATCTTTAATTGATTTGTTTTTGAGTATGTCTCCACATATTAATAATATCCATGCCCAAGAAGAGGCTCATAAGAACACTGCAATCTGAACACATGCCACATCCAGCAATAATTTTTTTATCTAGTGAAGGCCTTGTACTGGGACAAGGGCAAATGCCGCTAGAGATGTAGAGTTACAGCCAAGATAAATAAATATATGAAGGAAAGGGGCTTGCATATGACCTCTGCAGAGAGACAGCCTTCGGCATCTTACTGCACAGGATACATGAGCTGAATAGAGCAAGACAGAGAGAGAATGTGAATAACAGAAGAGAATGGAAATAAAGATAATGATAGAAAAACTAGGAATGAGACATGTAGGTTAAAAGGGAGCAGTTGATATACATTACAGCTAAAACCCTATGTCCACAGTTTCTTTGTCCTCGGTTCTCATGCTGCTTTTACTCTGTAAAAGCCCAAATCTGATTCTTTTGCTCACAGATAACTCTGTTCTTGGACACTGCAAACAGCACAAACGCCTAATTTCTTATATTTATTCAGTTCTAATTAGTGGCACTTTCATATGGGGTACCAAATCTGACACGAGTGAAATGCAACCACAATGTGAAAGGTTGCGTAATTCGTCATTTTTGATTGACATGAAGTGCTTAGAATAGAATGCTATATATTTCATTTTTGTCAATTTAAAGGACAACCTTGTCCAGAAAGCAAACACAGCTGAACCTGCTGTGGCCCCTAACCAAGGCATTTAAGCATCATGTTTCATGCTCAGTTGAATTGAAACACAGATATGAGAAATAAAATATTAAGAGAGTTTCCTACTCAATTCAGCTTTTTGGAAATAATTCTCTCTCTCTCTCTCTCTCTGGTTTTCTTTTCGAGTCTGGTTCCTCTCAAGGTTTCTTTTTTACTTTATCTGAGGGAGTCTTTCCTTGCCACAGTCACCACTGTCTTACACTTTACAAACAAATGTATACTTTTCACTGTTCCTACATAATGTGTAAATAAAAAATTTAAACTGAACATTTGAAAACACTGCCACCTGCATTAAAGGCCAGACCTTTCCAACAGCCTATACCATCATGCTATTCATATATCTACCGGGGTCTTGCCAAGATAATAAATAAACCTGGCTAACTGTGATTTCTTTGAGAGCGATGAGTGGTTCTAGACATATCATCAATTTGTAGTCGCTTATAAAAAGGCTGAGAGCAGTTATGTTTGCTAATCATAAACCTTTTTAGAGGTTGAATAATTACAGACTTGAGCATGGAGAAGTTGCACGATTGCATTTAGCATGATGTCTACATCATACGAGATGACTCATAAGCCACAGGGTTATAGGTGTTAGGCTAAATCATACACTTGGGCATTGTGTACTGACAAATGTCAAAGCAAATAAATAATAAAAGCAAGCTTTATGTCAAAATCCATCTATGCTTTATGCATGTCTAACATTTGAAATAAAGACAAAGTGTGCCCTTATAACTGTACCTTTCATGTTCACTTGTTTTTTTATCTATTTATATATTTTATAAAAATAATGTCTCTATTCATGACATACACCACATTAAAATGTTTTTCTTTGCATACCCCAAATTAGAAAGTTGGAATCAAAGCAGATCAAAGTGTCAGATATGATACAGCACCCCTGAAGCAGGAAGGGGTTAAGGATCTTGCTCAAGGACACAACAGTGGCAGACTGGTACTCAGGTCTTCTAAGCAACAGCTTAGCACCTTAACCATTTAAGCAGCCACTGCCCTATAAGCATAAAAAAGGTATGTAATGTAATTTATAAACATCAAAAACATTTTGCGTAGCTTAATTGATTTTTAAGGTACATTTGGGTTATAAAGCTTTACAAAATGACTATAATGCTTCACAAAAGTCTCTTAACGAATCGCAATATAATATACACAATGTATATGATGAAATAAGGTATATTCCTGAGGGTAAAAAAACATATCATTAAAATCCATCCATCCATTGTTTATATTCGCTTATTCTTAATCAGGGTCACAGCATCTGCTGGAGTTTATGCCTGCTGTCATTTGGTGAAGCAGGTCCACCTGCTCAGGTTACCAGTCCCTCACAGGACCACATACATATAAACAACCATACATACAAACACACTTGAACTTACTATTATATAAAATTTAGAATCATTATTAAAATCCAAAATTACCCTTAGTAAACCCACATGAGAAGAGCATATAAACTCCAAACAGAAATACCCCTGAAGGTTATGTGAAATGTGGCTGTGATTCACTAAGCCACAGTGATGGCCTACTTTCTCAAATTTTCCAAACTGTCAATGTTTATAGTCAGACTATTTGATCTTAATATAATTTTCAAACTATGTATGTTTCTGTAAGTGGGCAGTGAGATTTGAATTTATTTTTGCATGTTTAATATTTGAAATGTTCTGGAGAGTCCTCTTGATCGCTCTTACAAACTCATTATACTTTTAGAACAGCTCCTCACGCCTGGTAGTGCACTGAAAACACACAAATGTCAATAGGACAACACCAGTTGATCAACATTATTGTTAATATAATAATAAAATACATGTAAAAATGGACAATAAACATGGGGTAAAGGCAGGGCTACAGCCTGAACAGGTCGCCAGTCCATCGCAGGGCCACACATAGACAAACAACCACAAACACTTAAATTTACTCCTATGGGCAATTTGGATTCACCAATCAACATAATGTACATGTTTTTGGACTTTGGAAGAAAACTGAAAAATGCAAACTCCTCACAGAAAGACCCCTTGCCTTAGAATCAAACCTAGGACTTAAGAAGAAAGATGGAGTGTAAGACAAAAAACTTGGAGATGGGGATCAAGACTAAGGAGAGAATGTCTTGAGAACACATCGATCAATATCTCAGAAGAAGGCTGGAGTGGAATTGGAGTGGGAGGTTTGATGTTAAGAGGCAGTGAAAGCAAAGTATGAGTAGAGGTCAACGCAGATGCTGGTAAAGCAGTCTCTGTAAAAGCCCTTTTTCCCCCTTTTTCTACACCCATACAGATCAGCTTTGCTATAAGATTATGGGCCATCAACCTTGTGTTGCCTTATAAACTAACAAGACATGTAAATGGTAAGTTTCCTTATTTGTATTTTTCAGATCACAGCACCTAAAGATGTTATCAGAAACACTAAAATCTGTCTTTATATGAGTGTAACAAACTAGTCTGACAGGCAGACTATAAATACAAACGAGTACAAAAAAAAGAACATCTGGGGATAATAGGGACTATCGAAAGAAGGGGCACCCTAAGGGGGAGCTAAAAACATTTTAAGAGGCCATTGACTTTGGGGGCCTGAGACATCTGTTTTCTTACTAGTAACAGTGTAGAATGGGTGTGGTAGGGGGCCAACCTCATATTCTTTTATAAGGCTCAAAATTGCTAATGGCACCCTTGATCAACTAAAGTACAAAGCTGTCAGCCATCTTGTGCCTTGCTTTTCGAGTGCCAGTGCCTACTCAAATCAGCATAAATCAGCATCAGGAGGAAGTAAAAGAAAAAAATGACCTGGTCTGGCTGTGAAATGACACAGCTACTTTGTTACAACTTGAAGCTAGCTATATATGACATTACTAGTGGATTCTGGAAAGTTGTTTTATATTCATGCAGCAAAACAGCAAAAATAATAAGAGCAGAAGGTTGTTGTTGATCTAGAGAAGATGCCTTATATAATTCATAGTTTAATTCAAGGGTTTAACCGATTACAGTTCCATAGGCTGTCCAGAGCTTCTAATGTCTAGTTCTTTACAATCTATAAATCTGTAATTTTAGAAAACTCTTATGTAAAGCACTGAGCATATTTATTGAGTGCATATACTGATTCCTCTGGTAGGTTAATGAGACAAACAAGCAGCTTTCTAGCTAGTTTGGGGGAATCAGTGTTTGATTCTCCACTGCCCCAAGCAAGGCCCTTAACCCTCAGTTGATTGGTTTTAAAATAGAGATAAATGTAAGTTGCTTTGGAATAGGGTGTCTACCAAATTATAATCAGCTAATACATTTTCATGCTATCATTTGTAAACATTTGCCCGCTTACCCTATGGACACTGGGATAGGCTCCAGCAGACCCCCAGTGGTGCTGTAAACAAACTCAGATCTTATCTTTAAATAGGTAGTCCAACACGTAAACCATTGTACTGCCACTTTACTGATCAAAATTGCAAATGTTCATAATAGCAACTTATTCCCTCCTATGCAATATTCTCAAATGTCCTTAAACACAAATCAGACTGGTCTACTAAATGCCATATCTTTTACAGGTGTACACTTCACCAATGCTCATTTGGTACCCTTTTTAGACAAAACATGAATCCTGAATTATATGAATTACAATCAGTTCATGAGGGTAGTTTGGTGGCATAGTGGTTAGCACGGTCGTCCTACAACAAGAAGGTTCTGGGTTCAAATCCCAGGCACAGGGTCTTTCTTTGCGGAGTTTGCATGTTCTTACTGTGCTTGCGTAGGTTTCCTCCGGGTTTTCCGGTTTCCTCCCATAGTCCACAAACATGTAAATTTGGTTGATCGGTGACTCTAAATTGGTGACTCTAAATTGCCCATAGGTGTGAATGTGAGTGTGTGGTTGTCTGTATGTGGCCCTGTGATAGACTGGTGACCTATGAGTGCAGGAATAGGCTCCAGACCCCCATGACCCCAAGTTCGGGAAATAAGCGGGTATAGAAAATGAATGAATAAATGAACAATCAGTTCAATTTCAGCTTATGATTTAAGCAATGTTATGCTTTTTAATGTTTTGGCTATCAGCTTTTGTGTGTACATTCTATTGTTTCCAAAGGTAAAGTGTGTGTGTGTGTGTTTGTGTGAGTGTGTGTGTGTGTGTGTGTGTGTGAGTGTGTGTGTGTGTGTGAGTGGGTGAATGGGTGAGTGGCTGGGTGGGTGGGTGAGTGAGTGAGTGAGTGAGTGAGGGAGAAAGGAACATTTACAGTGTGCTGCCCCAAGTGCCCCCTCTACAATGAGGACATAGCTAAAAATAAATCTGCGCTCAAATGTGGTCTTGATTAGAGGTAAGCCACATAATAATATGATTTATTCACTTATTCATTCATACTAATATCATCGTACAATTATATGATGAGAAATTAATTTTCATTCTTTGATTTTCAAATCCAGCTGCACTGCATAGCTGAATTGTAATCAGGTTTTTGTGTGATTTCTACTATAAGTAAATAGAGAAAGTTTAATTTCAGTTGCATTGTGATAATAACTGTAATTTATCGACACCCAAACTAATGGTACTGTTATTAAGCATTCTCTATTATGGCACAAAAAAGAGACAGGCGTTTTTTAATTGTATTTTACTTGATTAGTCACTTAATGACCGAACATGATGATTTTCCTATGAGTGCTTGACTGGCACCCAGATGCTTTTATCAAGACCTTCTTTACCGTCTATTTGTATAGTAGCAAATTGTATGCAATAATCGCTGGTTAATGGGCTGGTGAAAAGAACCATACTATTAATTAGTAATATGTATTATCATATCTAATTAATCCTGAATGCTGTAATTTATACCTTATTTTGGAAAATATTGTCTTCTAAGTGTTTAACTGTGAGAAGTAATGGCTTGGTGGTTAAGGTGTTGGACTGCTAACTGTAAGATCAGGGTTTGATTCCCCAGCACCACCAAGTTGCCACTGGCCCCTGAGCAAGAACCTTAACCCCGAATTGCTCAGTTGTATAGGGGAGATAAATGATATGTCGCTCTGGGTAAGGACGTCTGCCAAATTGTTATGGTAAATGTACCAAAATGTTAAATCCAGAGTGCTTAAAAACTGCATAAAAGCTATGCCTATATAATTAAAACTATTATATATTTTACAAAATAATGTTAAATAATGTTCATTTATTCATCTTCTTTTACCCGCTTATTCTCGAATCCGGGGTCACGGAGGTCTGCTGAAGCCTTTCCCAGCGCACATCGGGCAAGAGGCAGGGGTACACCCTGGACAGGTCGACAGTCCATCGTAGGGCCACAGACACACAACCACACATCCACTCCTATGGGTAATTTAGAGTCATCAATCAACCTAATGCACATGTATTTGGACTGTTGGAGGAAACCGGAGTACCCGGAGGAAACACACGCAAGCGCAGGGAGAACATGCAAACTCCGAGTTACCTTCCTCTTAAAACTTAAAAAAATTATACTTTTTAACAATTTTATTTTATAAAATGTCAACAACACAAATTTGTTTCTGTAATCTCTGAACATTAAAACAGCTAGACACAATTATTTCCTTACTAGGTTTTCATTTAGTTTGGTTTGATGGTAATTTTAATTTTCAATTTTAATCAAAAAATGTTTTTTGACATTTTGTAGCCTTTGCCTGAAGCTGCTTATTCCTGATCATAGTCATGGGGCAAACTCACACTTACTCTTATAGCCAAATTCGAATTTCCATTTAACTAACATACAAATTTTTGTACTGTTAGAGTAAAACATGGTGTAAACTCACACAAACACTGGGGGAACATGCAAACTTTACACAGGAAGACCCCTGCAGGGGATAGAAACTTGGACCTTCTTATTGCGAGGCAACAATGCGAACCTCTAAACCATGCCGCCCTATTAATATAACCATTAATATAAACCTGTGATTTGTCTCACAGGCATACAGCAGTGATGTTATAGAACGTTGATCAACACCTCATTTACACCTCTACGGCTGTTTCGTAGAACATTGAACGGTGCTGATGAAAGTGTTGTCTATTTTTGACAAAGCTTTTTGACAAACAGGCATTAGGTCCATGACTGTAAGAGAGGATGAGATGAGTTAGACCAATTAGAGAGCAAACCTTCTTTAATAGACAAACGAACAATGCTTATTTTAAATGCAGAATAAATTACTTTGCTTAGTTCAAAACTGATCCTGTAATCGAATCCTATTTGAATTTACAGAAGAACACTTATTTAGCGGAAAGAGTAAAAGGAAGGTATGTGTAATTAAACATAACATCTCCCTGTGGAGGGCAATGTGGTCTAAAGCACTGATACATAGTGCCATGTGGCCTTACCTGATCAAGGGATTTTGAAGTACAATTACCTGTTGCAAACTAATTGCAAAATGTGCCAGTAATCAGCTACAGTTACAGAAAGATACAAGACAAGATTTCCCTTGTTAATAGCTAAAGAAAGCAAGTGATTAACAATCTATGAGGATTTAATGTTGGACATGATTTAAAGTTGGCTGCTGGCTGTACATTGAATTCCACCGAGCACCCAAGAGCTGTCTCATAGCGCACATTAAAGACAATGAAGTCTAAGTCACTTTTAAAAGCAGTGCTTACACACACATATGTAAATTTAGCAAGGAATATAAAAGCAGGTAAAGGACAGCCAAACGACCATTCCAATGTCACCAATCCTACTTCTCCTTTTTTCACATTCACTGTCCTGGAGTTTGTTGCTGTGAAAAGCCTGAGGTTGTACAGCCAGTAGCCCAAAATCAGAATAAATCACAAGCCTCATGTCTCAGTGAGTGTGTCTATATTACACACATATGCGTCACAGCTGAAGCGAAGAGCGTGTGATAGATGAGGCAGACAAAATAAAAATACTCCTTCTTGAAATAATTTTTTAATCAGTGACGTATGAATGTCTGTGTGATTTAATGTTTAAATTTAAACACGAAACTATAATATTTTAATTATGGATGCTTCTGCAGTTTATTACTTATTTTATTAAACTATTTATTAGTTTATATAGTTTTAATTACTTTGATTTACACTCATTTTTTAAATATCACAGTGCAGTATATTTATTATTCGTTTATTCATTCATCTTTTATATCGGATTATTCCCTAGCACACATAAGACGAGAAGCAGGGGTACATTGGTAACCCGGACAGGTTGCATTGCAGGGCAACATATAGACGAACAACACACACACACACACACACACACACACACACACACACACACACACACACA
>JAOTQW010087590.1:0-11204 GCA_026260075.1 Sisor rabdophorus | reverse complement strand
GCTGGGATAGGCTCCAGCAGACCCCCGTGACCCCGGAGTCGGGAATAAGCGGGTACAGAAGATGAATGAATGAAACACTGTCTGACACTTATAAACAATAAACGTTAAGGTGGGTCAGCTAGACTAATAGAGGATCAGTGTGGAGAAGTGGTAGCACAGTGATTAGGGTGTTTTACTGCTAGATGGAGGATTAAGGTTTGATTCCCAGCACAACCTATTTACCACTGCTGGGCCCCTAAGCAAGGTCCTTAACCCATCATTTCTCAGTTGTCTAAAAGAGATAAATAAGTAATTTTGGATTTGTCTGCCAAATACTATAAATGTGATGTAATATTAGGTTCCATCCAAGATTCTGGTTCCAAGAGTAAAAGACATGATCACGCTAAGATGCTTTAAAGAGCTGATTAGGGTCGTAATCAGACTATGTAAGAGGCAAAAAATTTTGCTTTTATTGCTCCGCTCTGGATTTCGCCACTATTCACTTACTCCGCAGCCCCCCAACTTCCTCCTCACTTTATTATTGTTCCATGATAAAGTAAGTACCTTATTATTGCCTTATATTTCATTACAGATAAAATTGTTTTATTAGGGTTTGTTATATAAACGTAAATTATTTCATGTGCAATTGCATTTTGGACCATTAACACGAGTTAAGCTCGGAATGGAGTAGAGCACGCATAAGGAACTTACAAACCCTGCTTTATACACTGGTACAAAATCACTCCCACTCTGCTTTCCAAATCTGCATGTTTTTGTTTATCAAATCATTTTGAAGCATTTACAGCATTTGGCACAGATCCTTATCCAAATTTAATTACTTCTTTTATTCAACCAAGTAATTGAGGGTTAAGGGCTTTGCTTAGGGGCGCAGCAGCGGCAGCTTTTTAGTGCTGGACCACCAAGAATATTCTGATTAGTAGCCCTTACACCAGACACTCAGCGTATTACTCAGGCTGTTTTACTGAAAAGCTGCAAAAATTGAGCAGGTTTAATTAAACAAGCAGATCTCTATAACCTATCATTTCTAAAGCAGATAAATTAAACAAGCAGATTTCTATAATCTCATATGACTGTCTGCTGATTTTTGTGGTAGTTCTTGAATTCTTGGGCAGACACCTACAGGAGGTTTTACTTAGTATAGTATTTACTTAGTATAACTTAGGTGATACTATATATTCTTGAAAAATTATTCAAATTCTATTTTCACTTCTTATAGAAAGTACATATTAAATCTAGAAACATTTATATAGAGTTTAAATATAGTTTTTCTGTCTATATATTATATATATTTTTGTTATTACATCAACATGAATTTGCCCTCCCCCATATCGTGAAACATTCCATTCGTTTTGTCTTATTTAAACTGATATCTGGGTCTAAGTTTCTGGTCTGAGTGTAATCAGCTTATATCACTAGTTAGTTTGTAAATATAGGGGTTTTTTTGGATTTCACATTGAGACGTTGGTTGGTAGGTAGGTAGGTAGGTAGGTAGATAGATAGATAGATAGATAGATAGATAGACAGACAGACAGGTAGATAAATATGGGTAAAGTCTGCCCCTTGTGCGGAAAAGGGACATGGAAAAAATGCCAAGATTTAGACTTGTTAATGCTGAGCTTTGATATGGTAATTGAACAAATGGGTGGTGTAACTTGAGACAAACTTACATTAACAGATGAGTAATCACACAGTATTGCTAATCCAACAACAAAGTGAGAAAGTTCATCAACTGTACTACTAAAGACTTTCTGATCAGGGAACAGTTGAATATAGTAAACTAAATAAACCATAAAGATTTCTACACTGTCCAACAGCATGTTTAGCAGACTAGATTAAAATCAACTTGCTCGTTTCTCACTCAATAACGGCAACCTTTTTATTCTAATTTATACATTTAGAAAGTTTTTAGTTTTCAATTGATTATAAATTTGATTGAAACATCTACATTGAAATGTGAATTTTGTGATAGTAGCAAAATATTTTACCATTTTTTTGTTTATAACAGGTCAGTGTCTACAACTAATTGCAAAAATGTCCCCATTAGCAAAGATTCTATTACAAGTTACCTCCATATTTCACAGAACAAAGAGGACCTGTGATGAAAAGTCAGTAAATTCGATGTGTGAATCCCAGGGTTTCCAAATAACACTTAATCTCACTGGATTAAGCGCCACTCTTCTCGTAAGATTCCAATATAAGGTCTGGGGTGCATTCAGCATTCCAGTTCATCCCAAAGGTTAGGATCAGGACATTTGAGTGTTCACTCAAATAATAACAGCATGTAATAATGGAGCTTAGGGGCTTTGTGTTTAGGGTCATTGTCATGCTCAATCAGTGTTGGAGTCTCTTAGTTCCAGTGAAGCGATGAAGTAATACTACAACATACAAAAACATTCTAGACAATTGTGTGCTTTTATATTTGTATCAGCATTTTAAAGATAAACCATATATAGATCTAAAGGTCAGGTGAACACAAATGTTTGTTAATATAGTGTATGTAGGAATGGCGGTTGAGGAGCTTAAATAGTTAAGGCGGCGAGTCAGCATTCAGATGATCAGGAGGATGTGGGTTTAGGCTCCATCACTGCCAGTCTGTCAGTGTCAGGTTCCTGAGCAAGACTCTTAACCCTTCCTACACCAGGGGCTCTGTATGATAGAAGACTCTGCGCTCTGACCTCAGGATGGGATACAAGAAGGAACAAAATGTCCCTGTGCTTTTAGATTATTAGGACTACGGGACAACAATGGTAATTTGAACTCGCATATCCAATTATTCACAAGTGGAAGTGGAAGTGGAAATGCTGGGTGAATATTAACCCCCACCCAAAAAAAAAATTGTAATCATAAAGGAACACAACCTACAAAACACGATAACATGGTAACTGCAAAGCAACTTTACTGTACCACAACTGTTTGCTCATGGCAAACACACCTTTACTGAATTAATAACCTTTTTACAGAGCAGGGTGAAGTCAAACACATCGGCTCTGCCTAAAATCACATACTACCGTAGTATGTACTTAGCACGGGAAAGTGGTAGTGCAGCGGTTAATGTTTTGGGCTGCTAATTGGAAGTTCAGGGTTTAATTCCCAGTACCACCAAGTTGCCACTGCTGTGCAAGGGCCATATTGCTCAGTTGTATAAAAGATAAGTCGCTTCGGATAAGAGCATCTACCAAATACTGCAAATATACTACATTTAGCATGTACTTCCTGACTTAAAAGTCTTAAAACACTTTTTAATACTACTTGAAGTCACATCGAAATGCAAGGAGTTGTCTCTCCCATGGGATCATGAAATATTAATTTAGTCAAGAGTAGTTGATCATTTTGGAACCTTTTGGTAACTATATTATGCAAACTAAACATTTTGCTCTATCACAATCTATACTATATCACTGATGGGCCAATGAGAAGGGTGGAAAGCTACTTTTACATCTACCAATAACGACAAAATAGGCTTTATCTTGGGGATTTATGTTAATCAGGCAACCAAGATAAGATGACACACTTAGATAACCCAAAGTGTGAGCATATATATAGGCCAGACATGTACACACACACATACACGAACCATCCCTGCGCAACATTAATATTTGAACCCATTATGGTGCTCTGTGTCTCTTGTTCTACTTTTAAAAGGGATGACTTCAGTACAGGTGGTTCCTATGTGCTGTTTTGTAAAGCACTTGTTATTGTTTACCTTGCAGCTGCTTAAACCGGCCCTCCAGCTGATTATAATTAAAAGCTCCTGCACCGTAACTGGGACCGGGACTGGAACCTTGGTATGACTGTCCTGGCCCTAGAGACAGATGCTCAGGAGAGAGATGCCCAGGAGAAACACGTCCAGAAGATAATGGTCCAGGAGACAGAGGTCCAGGCATACTGGTTGCTCTTTGAAGCTCCATCAGAGAGCTAGAAATGACCGTGTCCCTTTTACCAACCGCTCTCAACTAATAAACACCAACTTATCAGCCGTCCAATGATCCAGCCTTAAGGGAACCAACACTCGATCACAGGCAAATAGCAGAATATATTCCTCTACAACAATGTTTAAAACAGGCTGCCCCCATTTTTTTGTCAAACCCGACAATCTCAGGCTAACAGACGAGAGTAAATGAAAGAGCATGTGCAGACTCCAGCATCCACTGGACTGAACAGAACACCTTTCACAAGCCTGGAGGAAGTAAGGGGTGGAGCCTGGGGATTGGCGTTGACTTCAGTAGCCCATCATGGCCAATGTGTTCCATGGTGATGTCAGCATGCTATTAGCATAAGGAGAGGTGGGTGGGAGGGAGTGACAAAAAGAGGAAGAAGGAGGAGGTGCTGGGCTATGCCATTTTGCCATGGTGGAGGGGGATAAGCAGGATGTTCGCTGTGTCCAAACGCAGCTGGACCTCATACCAGAGACAAAAAAAAAAATCATATTTGTTTTTTGACAGCAGGATATGATGATTTATAAAGACTGTGGGACTTAGTTGCAGGCAGACGGATCTTTTATAGGGGCCACAAAGGGAAAGCAACCCGCTTTGTTTCCCTGATGAATACGAATATGTGGGACAGACAAAAACGCAGTGTAAGAGCATATGAATAGCTCAGATAACTTAGACGCCACTGTTCTATGGGGTCTCTTTACATTAATATGCATGTTTAAAATATTTAAATGCACCAATTCAGAGCTAATGAAATGTGGTCATTTTGTAAAAGGAAACAACTTAAGAACAAACCTAACAACTTAAGCATTTATCTCACTTGAGTAAAAGAATGGTTATTTTATCAGAAATTGACTTTGGTAGAAGTTGAAGCCAGCGTTTAGAATATTACTTTATTAATTGATATTTAATATACTATCACACAAAAAGAATTCATTAATTAATTCATTTATAGCTATATCTGCTTATTTTCTACTTCACAAGGGTCTGCTGGAGCCTATCTTACCTCTTTGAAAGGCGAAAGGGGTACACCCTGGACACGTCACCAATTTTATTAAAATTTCTAGTATAACCTCTAGTATAAGGTAGGTTTATATAATATGACTCTCTCCGATGTACATTCTGCCGCACATATCTGGTTTTAATGCATTTCTCAAGAAATTCCTGGTTTTTCTTTCATTCCAAATTTTATAACAGTCTTTATTAGGAATATTCATTCACAGGTTTCTTCTGTTGGGATGAAGAGGAGGGGCATGACAATCGGTTGACAGGCATTGCATTAGATCCCGTGATCCGTCTTTTCATTACAAATTTCTACAGCACATGCTCACATGATTAGGAAGAACAAAACAATAACTAGCGTGATTAAGCAACAACTCATCATCAGAAAAGAGAAAACACTCAAATTCACGTGGTGAGGTCACTATTAGGTCACAAAAAATATATTTTTTTAACACAACACATGAAAACTCAAATTTAGAATAAATTCTGTCTCATGGATACACTTTTGTCAACTGTCATGTATACTAATTCTTTCAACTGGAATAACAAAAAATATATATAATGTATATAATATATAATGTGCATGTAAACGGAGCTAATGATGAGCTATTGTTACAGTAGGTGTTTTAATTTCGAAGTAAGTAACAAATTTGATAGGGAGAAATGTATCGGAATGGGCAGTGTTGGCTCAAATGGTTAAGGCAACAAGTTGTTGATTGGAGACCAAAAAGACCTGGGCTCCAGACCCACCACCTTAAAGTAAGACAAGGAAGACCTGGGCTCCAGCCCCATCAATGGCAAGTCCAACACTGTTTGATCCCTTTGAGCAAAACCCTTAACCCTTTCTGCTCTAGAGACGCTGCATTTTAGCTCACCCTTTGCCTGTCCATAACCTTCCAAAATGGGATATGCTTATTTGTTTTACGGTGTATAATCCTGTAGGTGACAAATAAAACAAAGTCATTTCATTGAAGAAATGTAATGAAGTAAAAGTTAACAAATATAAAACTCAAATAAAGGTCCAAATGCTTAGGTACTGTAACAACGTAGTTCACCATTACACTACAAATCTGTAATTTAACAGATACTTATTTAATTTAAACTTGCATGTTTCTAGCTGTTCCAGTATGAACCTGGCAGCAGGGCAGTTCTTAGGCCAAACTGTTTTTCATCCTGTAGTAATTCCAAACTTTTCTTTTGCTTAGAAAGCTGAAATTGACACGTTAGCATCATATCAAACAAAAAAGATCTATTTATGTCAAACCTACAGTAGATAGCTCAGCTATAGGTTTAGACTATACAGTAAATAGCCAGCTAGCTAGCTAATATAGAATAAAAAGGGGAAAAAGTATAAATATGCGAGTTTTTGGATATCATTTATTTTTTACTGTTAATGAATTGAACAAAAAAGCTAATCTGAGATGAACTAATTTAAAACATTGTTAATATAATAGAACAAGAACTAGTTGCAAAAGATGTTCGCTAGCTAGCATAACCAGAGAAACCATTAACGTTAAATTATATTACAACGTCATAAATAACAACAATGCATAAAGTTCCAGTCTAACTGAATGATTTACAACTATTCAAGGACTACCAAAACATTTTTCTCTATTTTGTGACCACTTGCATTTCTATGCCCTCAACATGACCACCAGCAACAAACATGTAGAACTGTCCTGAAGAATTTCACACCATCATTTATTTTCACCTTTCTGTAACCTTGAGTGATCATTTGTCTAGCTAAGTGTCTCACAGCTAGAGACTGGATCGTATCCGATTCCTGATCGCGCTGACGTAAGTCAGGACTGGCAGGTGCCTGTAAAGCGTTTGATTTTAAATGGCAGAACAAAGACTGAAGGGGGAATGTTTGGGGAAAAATGAGAAGAAAGCTGGTAGGCAGTGGGAATAAAGAGTCTTTGTAGGGGAAGGCTGCTGTTAATTATTTAGCATGACCAGGCCAGTCTTTCAGAATGTGGTGTTAGCCTCCAAGAGTGCACCGGATGCTGAAAGAACCTTGACGAATGTGACTGGGAAACTGAACTTGCTCGCCTTTCGCACAAGTCTGTTGTAGGGATAAAATTTATCATTGACATTTTTTTTAAATCTAGGCTCCATACAAAAAAGCACACTAACTTCAAGGAGCAATGTTTTTTATATTAGTATTTATTTGAAGCACTTAAAAATCAAAACCTTCTCCTGCAGACACTGTTCTCTATTAGAGAGACGTCCTGGCATTTGTGGAAGTGGCAGAAAGGTGCGCCTTAGCACTTTATAAGTGATTTACGTAAAGTAAAGATTAGTTTAACTTGTTTATTGTAGCTAAAATGCACTCTTTTAACATTAAAGTTAAACATTTTCTATCTTTTAAAGTAATTTTTTTTAAATGGGAAGTACCCAAAAAACAAATGCAAATGATATGCATTTTCATCAAGTTGTTTGAGGCGACTGAGGATGGTACTGGTAACCTAGTGAATAGTAAATTAAACAAGGCAAGCAAATTGGAGTGGAATTAGCCGATTAGTTACACAGGTTCAATATTTGCTACGTATGAATGTATTTGGCATAATCAACAAAGCTAGCACTTTAATTATTAACTATTGGTTGAGAAAATAATGTCCAAGCTTTGCAGCGTTTCTCATCTGTCCAGACGCACCTGTCATAAGGGAACTGAAAAAAAAAAACATCTGCGATAGATTTTTCATGTGGGTGTTATATATGTTATGTCAAAATTTATTTGGCTGATGCGTTTCTATCTACCTTTATTTAAATTAAATCTTTCGCACAAATCAACACACAGCAAATAACAAAAGTCTAACAACGAAAACCTAGTAGCCAAAAGCACTAGTTACCAAAATAAAAGATAGAGACGATTGCAACGCAGCAACAGCATCCGGCACCATATGGTAGTGAAAACTCAGAAACCGTGAATTGAGCCATGAAGCTTTGGTAACTCTTGCATATTTAAGAAGTGTGTGAATTATTTAGCTTCCTGTATGGAACTTGAGTAGATACATCTGCTATTCAGCTGATCTAATGCACTGACACGACAGCAACCTGGTTGTGAAACTGAAAAGTGAGCGCACAAGTGAAGGAGAGGCTAATTTAAGAAACTTTCTGTGGCCAGAAATACTACAGCGCATTTCAAACCACACCATTCAGTTAGTTTGAGAGTAAATCTAAAACTACAGATATTTTTCAGTTGAGTTGAAAGTCAGAAATTTAGTCAGTGAGGTTTACACAAAATATTGGGAAAAACATTCAACATCATAAACAAGTTCTGCAGGTAGAGATGAACAATTTGGATCACGTTTATGTTTGTAAATTTCTGAAAAACTTATAGGAACCAAGTTGGATACTAAAAGGGTTAGGCCACTAATAAAAAGATTGGAGTTTAATTCCCAGCACCACCAAATGCGCCTGTTGGGCTTCCTGAGCAAGGCCCTTAACCCCCAATTGCTCAATGAATGATAAAAATATAAGTTGCTTTGGACGAGAGCTTCTGCCAAAATGCTTGGATTGGATGATGACGGGATAAATTTCTTAAATTAACAAACATTTTTGGACAATCATAGTGAGACAAAACTGTAAGTATAAAGAGAGGAAAAACAAAGGTATTGGTCTGCTAAAAACCCTGAATGAATAGAGGTAGAAGGTTTATCCTTGCTAAATTTAAATTTCATCCATTATTTCATCAATACAAGTTTTTCCATGTACCTGCCAAGGCCTTAATGCGAGAGCGTTCAAACAGACGGGCCGAGCTGTTCTCATTGTCCCACTCGTCCACGTCCCAGCGGTTGTTGACGTCGCTGTACTGCTGCTGGATCTCCATGTGATCGTATTCTCCGGCTACTGATGTCATTTTCGGTCCTTACAGCCGAAAAATCCTGGAGAGACAGAAATATAATTACTAACTCTAAGTCATGATGTTTCAAGCTGCTTTAAGCATTGAATTAAATACATACATGACTATTTCCAATATATTAATCCTCCAGGTTGCTATGACTGGAATATATTAGCAATGCCTGGAATATAGTCATTCATCAGTAGAACCTCGGCTTACTAACTTTGTCCTGAATAGCCTAGATTGATTAGAGCACCATCTGTTGGTAGGCAGGACTACAGCTAGAGTCCTGGTTAGGCATTAACAATAGTAAAAAAAATGTGCTTCCTTTTAATTGCCATTTTGTTAACAGGATCAATGGTTTCTAATAATACCTTACCAATTACTTTGACACATACTAACTACTCAATCTTTTTCACAATCACTTTTATAGAAACCATATTGCGGTGGCCTCTTCCAGCAGGATTATGCACCCTGTCACAAAGCAAAGGGTACAGGAATGGTTTGAGGTTCGCTAAAAGGTTTTAATCCTGCCGCCACCTACAGGTAATTAGGAAAAATGACACTGCCAACTCGCATCTTTTTCTCAGCACTAGTCCGCTATGACTGGATCAGCAGTGTCCAATATTTCCACTGATAATTTAGCCTGAAACATGAAGGTTGTTTTACATATTTATTTAGCATCTTAAATGGAGAGTGCAGAGATTAAAGGACACAATATAAATGTAGTAAAAAAAAGCCAATTGCTCAAGTGTGCCACCTTGTTAAATAAGACCTTAACTTGATCCAACCTGTCAACTGTCATTTTAAACATTTATTTTAAATGTAATAAATAAACTCTATTAATCTGGTGGGCTCTACGTTGAAATTTCAGTCTATTTTGAACTGTCAACGGCAAACACTGACTTTAAGAGCCCGTACAGCTTTACAGAACGCACAAACCCACACACCCAGTCTTGTTCAGTCTATTTTGTACTCTAAGTGCAGTAGTACCAGTGGCATAACTGCCAGGGACACAAGAAACATATTTTTTTATTATTTTGTCAACCTCTAACTGCGGCAGTAGGTATACATCCCCCACAGTTTACGTTTTTACCTAGGAATCCATAAGTAACAAGTTTCTGAGTACCTAAGTGACCATGATGGTAAGTAAGTTGAAAGAAATTCCAAAAGATAAAATGGTGCAAAGTCATTAAATAAGTTTAAATCAATCAATATAACCGATTGATAATACAACCAACATAAGGATGACAAAATAGTTCCTGTTTCCGAGAACCCTTCAAAAAGGTATTTAGGACATTCTGTAACAGTGAGAGCATAGACAGCATTGACACTATCTACATCTCTAGCTACAGTCCAGCTGAGAAGATACAAAGGCATGCACTGCTCTAAGTCACTTAAGTATAAAAAAAGAACGACTGAAATAATAATGAAAAACAACAGTTATGATAACACATCCCAACTAAATAAACATAGAGAGGAAATACACCACTAATAAAAACATTCTGTATAATGTCCAGTGACACAAGACACAGAGGCTCTCTCTCTCTCACACACACACACACAAAGAATGAGGGGATAAATGAGAGAAAAGGTAAGAGAATTGGGGGTATTTTTAGCTGCTACGGTGGTATAGAATACTGACTCTGCAGTATATCCGGGTGGGGGTTTAGAATAGGTGCAACCCAGCAACACTGTATATTAATGTATCAGTGCCAAACACAGAACACATCAACAAATCATAAAGGCTGCATTTACACTGCAGGTCCTGATACCCAATTGGGATTTTGTGCCTATATCTTATGTTTGATGACCAGCTTACATCTGGCCTGTATCTGATCTCTAGTCTCTTAGAGAAAGTCTGTTTCTAGTCTAAAGTTTGAGTTTATCTTACACTTGCAAACGCAAACACTGCATTCAACACCAGGTAGATGTACTGACCAAAAAAGGAAGTAAAAACTGATGAAATTTCTATTCATTATTTTGCTTTATATTTAAAGGTGGGAAAAACAATAACCTCTTCAGGTGGAGAAAAAAGTGAAGAGCTCTTAATAGGTCTCTGACTGTGTTAAGTTCTCTCATAGAGCGAAAGGCAGGGGTACACCCTGGAAAGGTCACCAGTCTATTGCAGGGCAACACATAGAGGAACAACCACACAAACACAAAATTAGCTATAGGCAATTTAGAGTCACAAATCAACCAAATGTACATGATCTTGGACTGTGGAAGGAAAACGGAGTACCCGGAGTAAACATGCAAACTCAAAGGAAAGACTCCTTACCCAGGAATCGAACCAGGGACCTTCTTGTTGTAAGGCTAATTACTACCACCGGCCCAATCTTATCTACAGTCAGAGAAAAAAAAAATCTAAATTGCTCAACAATCAATTTTGAAGCACTTTTGTACGTCGCTCTGGATAAGAGCGT
>JAOTQW010087573.1:0-11205 GCA_026260075.1 Sisor rabdophorus | reverse complement strand
ATTAATATATTGTTCATATAGTCTATACCCACTTATTCCCTAACTCTGGGTCAAGGGGTCTGCTAAAGCTTATACGTATAATATTGTATATTTAAGCACCTTTTCCCTTATATTTTACCATGTATTTTCATTTAGTAGCTTTAATGTTATGCAATAAAACATTATGTAGTGTTTTGATTACTCTAGGCCTCACAGTATGTATAATTGATGTGTTTTTGTGAATATAATAAGAGGAGTCCAATCGCTCTGTCTGGGTGTGACCTGCTGCTCAGGAACAAACTGAAATTTCTGTGTGTGTGTGTGTGTGTGTGTGTGTGTGTGTGTGTGTGGTAAAGACCCTGCATATATAAAGGGAAGCAAAATGCCTTTCCTTTTGACATGTAATCTGAAAATGTCGAGGACAGGATGCTGAGCCGGGAGGAAGCGGTAGAGCCAAACCTATAGCGTGAAAAGCAGAAACATTAATTATAAAGCAGGGCTGGCTTCAGGAACAGGCCGGGACATCCCACCGTCTCTTATGCCTCAAATAAAAGAGAGATAAGTCACATTAGCTCTTTTACTGCCTACAGGTGACATCACTATACAGCACCTCGATCTCGATTGATTTTTCATGTAATCATTCATGTAATGGCATTAGAGCAGACCGTTTCATCTTCTGCATACACGGAGGAGTATTAGAGAGGTGTGTGTGGCAAAAAGGTATATAGTGTATAACAGACAAGATGATGGAGCTGAAGATTCAGCTGGTTCCAACAGGAGAGATCATCCTGTCTCCTGGGAAAAATGGCGAGAGCTACTGTAACTGCTGCGCAAAGGTAACAGTATTGTGTAATGTCTTTTAAAGACTTATATACTGGAAAGGATTGTGATAATGGCTGCCACTGTAAAGCACCTAGTTGTTTTTAAGTTGTTAATACTTTTTTCTACATAAAGTTACTTTAGAATTACTTTAGAAATGTAAAATTACTGACACCTGCTATATCAATTATATGATCACCTGTTCACCAACGGGCTATTACTCTGTAATCTCCAAATCTCCTTCTTACCAAAAAAATACAAATATATCAGTTGTCTGTCTGTCTGTCAGTCAATCTATCTATCAAATTTCTTTAACTTCCTCAAAATCCCAAACTGTTAAAATTTGTTATAAATGGGGTTTGTGTTTTAAAAATCAGTCTATTTCTTAATAAGCAACTGGTCCCACTTGTAATTTAAAAGCTTTGATTGGGTTTTGTGGAAATTTTGTGAAAATTCCTGGGCAGAGGTCTTGCATGTTCTCCCGTGCTTGGGTGGGTTTACACCGGGTACTCTTGTTTCCTCCCACAGCAAAAAAAATGCTTGTTAGGTTAAGAAGAGAAAAGTATGTGTGAAATCACCATGAACATAGCTTGGGTGGTGGTATGGTGGTATGGTATCAAGGATATTACCACAATTATTATTAATTATTCACTTATCAGGAAGAACCAGTGTATATAATTTTGAGGAAGCATTTGAGGAATGCTGTGTGGCCAAGACTACATTTTGTGTAAACAGATATTCTGGAGGTGAACTATTTTCCTGACATTCCTTTAAGGTCACATCACTTTGTGTGTGTGAGAGTATGTGTGTATAAGTGTGCTTAGTATCAGCTGAAGGAAAGAATGTAATCTATTCTTTGACATATTATTGAATGAGCTATCGAGGCAGAAACAATTGCTGTAATGCCCGACCGGTGACAGGTCCACACCCTGAAGTACAGCCTGCTTGTCCAACTTAGCTTTGTCAACAGAATACAACCTATTTTACTCGTTTGGCTCTTCTATTTTGGCTCTTCTAGTTTAATACTATGTTCAAGCAGGAAATACATCAGGACACCGTGATTTATATTTCTCTTAAACGCAGACTTTGATTTGGCAGACACCTTGATCCAGTTCGACTAAGATTTTTCTTTTTTTATAAAATTGAACAATTGGGTGTTAAGGAACTTGCAAATGTGGCAGGAATCGAACACTGATCTTCAAATTAGCAGTCCAACACCTTAACCCCAGACCCAATTAATCTCCCAGCATGGTATCTATACAATTAACTTCAGTTCCCTTTTATTTATACTTTAAATGTAGACATTGTCTTAAAGCACTGTCTTAAATACAGAATTACTGTATCACTTTCAAAATTTAATTGTAATCATATTCATACCAGGTGGCACAGTGGCGTAGTGGTTAACACAGTCGCCTCGCAACAAGAAGGTCCTGGGTTCGAATCCCAAGCTTGGGGTCTTTCTGTGCAGAGTTTGAATGTTCTTCCCATGCTTGCGTGGGTTTTTCTCCGGGTCCTCGGGTTTCCTTCCACATTCCCAAAACATTTGCATTGTGCATCTAAAATGCCCGTAGGAGTGAGTGCATGTGGTTGTGTGTCTGTGATGGATTGACGATCTGTCCAGGGTGTACCCCCTACCTCTCGCCCTATGTGCACTGGGATAGGCCCCAGAGTTCAGGAATAAGCGGGTATAGAAGATGAATAAATGAATGGACGAATAAATGAATATTCATACCAAGTGAAGAAAATGGAAAAAATATGAGAAAAAAAACCTTCAGAAAAAGAGACAGAAAAAGAAATTATGAAGGCTTCCTGTAAGAAACACAAGAGAGAGTGTGTGTTTGTTTGTGTGTGTGCCCTGTAATGATTCACTGTATTACTATTGTCTTCTTTATTATTATATGACATCCAAAGTTGACCCAATGTAACATTAGCATGAGAGTAATTTAAATGAGTAAGTGCATAAATAAATCAATAAAAGAAGAAAAAACATATAAACATTCGAATAAGTGCATTAAATGTGAATGATACAGCAGACGAAAGTTGGACAGTGAGACAATACTTAAAAATGGGTGTGACGTGTTGTTGTAACGTTTTTCTGACTTCCTCACTATAATTATGCATATGTTTTCTTATGTGAAAATATGCTTCCACACATCTTTCAAAAGCGCTATATAATCCACAAACTGACTGCCAACAGTGGGCTATTGTATGTGAACCATATTTACTATTTACTGTTTGGACTATTTCTGCTGATTTCTGAATCAGATGCGAAACCAGGGATTACCACTAGATGGCAGGGTGAATCCAATTTAGTGCAGAAGCAACGCCTGAACTAATCTTAGTGCACGAAGAAAAACGTTATTAATGTATGTGAAAACAGAGATTTTAATTCTTGAAATATTTACTTTGAAGAGACATATGCTTTATTACTACTATATAGACTACTTAAGGAAAAATGCTTATTACGCATACAGCATAATGCGAAGCAGATTTTTTTAAATTACGTTTATTAGCAAGCAACCTCAATAATATAAATGTTGTTATACCTTGCTGGGGTTTAGGTAATATTGTAGTTAGTCCAAAGTGCACACGTGCACGCACACACACACATGCATACATACACGCGTCTTGGGTTTGGCTGTCTGAACTTCCTGTCACTAGGTGTATGGTAGAAAGGGGTGGGGTGGCTTTCTATCGCATAACATTTCTCCATTCAGAGCTCTCATACTTCATTTCAGAAATCTTGAGCTAAGAAGAAGGTTCTAATTTCCTAATTTTTAAAATTCATTTAAGCAATCTGGGTCAATCTCCATTGCTTTTTCTTTTTTGTGCACTTTAAGAGAAACATTCAAACATTTTTGGAGTTACAGTCATTCATCAATCGCAGCTAAACTTTTAAAGTGACAGGGAAATAAAAAGAAGCTTCTTTTCTAGACGGAATACAAAAAAAATATTTTTTTATTTGACACGTTATATCTTTAATTGAATGAACGCAATGTTATAGTGAGACACCGCGTCTGGAGAAACGCTTAAATAAGAAACGGGTTCCGGATCGAGACATTGGAGGTAAGCGGACATTAAAAGCTTAACATTAGCAGGTCTTACGATATATTAATATCCGTGAATATAAATTAAAACGCAACGTCAACGCCAACCGCTTGAATTAGCGCCTTTTTCTCTTCTTTCCTTTAATATTATTTATTGTAAGAAACCTTCTGCTACTTTGTGCCGCATGCTGATAGTTTTGTTTTTGTTTTTTGTAGCGGATATTATTTTAGGTATCAAAACATAACCCGTACTATAATATAATACAGAGCTTAAGTTGGCTTTCCTAAACCAGTCAATACACGTGCTGTCATACTTGGGACATTTCTTTCGTCACACATTTTTGCGTGAGACCATATTTACCCTCACATCTGCTAAGGAAAAAATACAGCAGTGGGTCGTAGAACAGCTGGGAGCAGAAAGGATCTGCCTCCTGCCATGATCCGGCTTTGATTACAGTCTCGAAGAGGGCTCTTTCTTCTCACTTATTGTTTCCCCTATACCTTTAACTAAGAACTAGGATTGTTGAGGTTGGAGGAAGGTCATGTCCTTGAGTGTCCTCTTACACTCTTTACTCCTGTGTGCACTGGACATTTCTCTGCAGTCTAACTTTAAGAGTTGTTAACACTTAAAGAACAACACACATACCTTAGTGTTGCACCATATGTTGACTAATTTTCTGCTGGCATTGATGCATGATTAAACCAGACATGTTGGACCGTGTGACGCTCATCATCATCTGATCTTATCCATATTAGGTTCCGTTCTTGTTGTTAAAACTGATCCTTTTGGGCTGATTTCTTTTTACCCCAGATGTATAAAAGGTGGAATTTGTCATATCCAGATAAAATGATCTGCAGTTATTTCAATGCATTTTTGTCACGTTAAGCTTGTTAGGAACCATAATGTTGGCTGTGGTGGCAGTCGTGGCTCAATTGGTAAAGGAACTGAGTTGTTGACCGTGAGACCACAAAGACTTGGGTTCAAGCCACACCACCGCTAAGTCTGCTACTGTTGAGCACTCTTCCTGCTCTAGGGGCGCTGTCCCATAGCTGACCCTGCACTCTTACCCCAATCTCTAGGATGGGATTTGTAAAGAAAAACCATTTACTATATATTGTACAGTGTGTAATCAGGTATGTCACAAATAAAAATTAACTTATAATACAATGGGCTATGGCAAGGAAAGGTCGATGTTCAATGTCCTAGTCCTAAAGCTTGAACCCTTAAACCCAGGGCTTTAACTATTGAACTACCACTCAATGCCAAAACCACCAGCTGTATAACCTAGGTACAAAGGTAGTGATGGGGAATTGACTTTAAGAGATTCTATCTCTTCTAAATATGATTTTTAAGACTTGTAATACCAATCACATACTTGGATGTATATTGTATATATTTGTATGTTAACTCAAGCTAGGTGTTTAGGTTAGATCTGAAATGTGAATGATTTCTTTTTAAGGCAACTATTAAGTTTTCTACACATTCCCAGGATTGATAAAAAAAAGTACAAGTTCGATCAAAACAGCTAAACAGATCATCTTTACATATCTCTTGGATTTAAATTAACTATAATCAAACTGTAACTAATTGAGTACTAACTAACATATTATAATCTGTTACATGCCGTTTTGTTTTTTTTTGTGACAAAAAGTCAAAATGTATAATTCATTCATTCATCTTCTATAGCCGCTAATTTCCTAACTTGGGGTCATAGGGGTCTGCTGAAGCCTATCCCAGCACACCAGGGACCCTGGACAGGTCACCAGTCCATTGCAAGGTCACAAACACATAAACTTACACTCACTCCTATGGGCAATTTAGAGTCACCAATCAACCTAATGTACATATTTTTGGACTGTGGTATAAAACCAGAGTACCCAGAGTAAACCCACACAAACACAGTGAGAAAATGCAAACTCTTTGCACAGAAAGACCCCATGCCCAGGATTTAAATGCATAACATTTTCACTTTTTTCTTGATTGGTTTAAACCACTTGATGAATTCTGGGTAATACCCTTCAGCCTAGTCTGCTTGGTCTGCATTTACAGAAGGTACACATCAAGGATACAAATAGGAAGATACAGGAAACTGAAGATACAGGAAACTGAAGAAACCAAATTGGGACACCCTATGCACTCACACCTCCCAGTGGGCACAGGCAATAAGTGTGCAAGTGTGGGAAAGAGCATCAACCCAAAGTTGGCATTCACCAGTCAAAAAAGATGAGAATGAAGAGTGCAGGGGTATGTTGTATGTCAAGACTTCAAAATTGCTATTATTTTCTATTATCTTTTTTTTATGAAAACACTAACTTATAAACAAACTTTACAGCAATGCTGACTTTAAAGACATAGTGTTTGTTCATTGTTCAGACCTCATGCATTTACATTTTTGGCCTTTGCCAGATCCAACGTATAAAACTGAGTAGCTGAATATTACAGTTATTGCTTAGGGGCCCAACAATAGCAACTTGGCGGTGCTAGGAATTGAACTCACAATCTTCAAATTAGCAGTTTAACACCTTAGCACTGAACTACCAAATCTCTTACTAGCCACTGAGAGATTTAAAGTAACTAACAGAGGTGAAGCCATTCATTATTTGCATTAGCGCTTGAAGTATTCATTTCACTTCAGTGCACTTTTCCGAAACAAAGTTTGGGACTGGGCATGTAAACAATTTTTAGGTTTCTGTTTGGTGGGATTAGATTTTTGGAAAATGATACTCCTTTTTAAAGGGAGCAGCAGGAAACAGGGCTAGAAAAAAGGTAACAGAGCCTTAACTGCTCATTTAGTTCATACCATTATCTACCAATTGTTTAGAAAATGCTTCCACTATAATGTAGGACTTGTAGCAAAGAAACCTGTAGTAAAGATTGCATGGACTGTGTTATTCTATGGTAACAGCTTTCAAGGTATTCCTGGCCCTGGAGAAAGCAGGGGATACACTAAAAACCCACCAAGCAGGATGTACCAAGGACTGACCCAACACCCTGTCAAGACTCATATGGCTCAGCTCTAACAACGATTACCAGAATTCCTGTCTCAGGAGATCATTTATTATGACTTGATGAATCTGTTATGCCTGCTATAGGGGAGGGCAACAAACTGTGGACATTTCTGGATAGACAGATCTATGTCCTTTTAATGAAAGAGTGGGGTTTTACAGAGAAAGGGAAACACCCAGAATAAACAACGTTCAGAAAGAAATACTACCAGTATCTGGATTAAGATCTAGGAGGAATGAGTAAAAGTCTTGGCATGTCATTAGGTCATGTTTGGAGGCTGAATTTTATTTTCTAATTTACTTCTGCCATACAAAAGAGCAATGCCCAGTATTAAATTTAGTTCAAAACTATATGCACAACATGTTTCTGATTTGTAACCTTGGTTCAGAATTGTATTGGTGAATTTAATTGCCTAAAGAAGTCAGATCTGATGACTTTGCAGATTCTGGGAGCTTAAGATCTCTGTAAGTCTTCAGGGCACTCACACACACTCAAGCTGTACTTACTCCCTGTGTTGTGCAAGTTGTTCGTTAATCCTCGAATGTTACATCACTTGTGATGAGGACAGACAAGAAGAGACAGAGCACTTGAATCAGTTAGAATAGAGGTGTGTTAAAGCTAACATGGGCAATGAGACTGTTATATTATTATTGGGAAAAAGGTATGTAGGACCAATATATATTTTATATATATAATATATCTTCCACTTTTGTATATATTGTATAATAACCCACTTCATTGTCATTCCAACAAGCAGCATTCAGGAGCCACTATCAAAATTTTGGGTATTAAAATCATGTTTATACGTGCACTTGCATTTTACATTCGCACTCACCGTATAGAGAATTGCGAACATTTTTGACATCTGGAATAGGATTTTTTATATTTTAAAATATAATCATCAATACAGCATTCTGTTCTGGCTGATTATTTTATATCCTACAATATATATATAAGGTGGTTAAGATGTTGGACTATTAAAAGAAAGACCGGGGTTCGATTCACAGCACCACCAAGCCACCACTGTGGGTTCACTGTGGGTTCCTAACCCTCCAATTGCTCAGTTGTAAGTCGCTCTGGAAAAGGGCGTCTGCCAAATGCTGTAAATGTATATATTGAAAAAATGACCAGAGATCAGATTCAATTTCAACTTCTGTTTTTTCACTGTAAAAATGTAAAAGAACTTGACAGGTTTTGTTTATAGTTTTGCCTGCAAACAATACCATGAAACTCACACACTGCTCCAAAGCTTTCTCACAAATTCTGTCTTCTGTATGAGAACTGAATTGCATTCTTGTGCTACAGCACCACACAGGCCAAACCATTATATAAACCCTGTTTCATTGTCTTTTTGATCATTTGGTAGATGTTTCTGAGACATAGAAATCTGCAGGCCAACCACATAAATGTGTGTGTGTGTGTTTAGGTAATAGCTGGCCTCTAATGCATCCTATGTAGTACTAATGATCCTGAGCCTTTTTTTTTGTTCAAATCGAAAAATGTACTGTGAGTCTTGCTTATTCGGAAAACCTATCACTATCTCCTGCATTCACCCTTAGTTTCCCACATTTGCACTCTTGCGTTCCATATCTGTGTTAATCATTAACCTATTTTGTTTTACCACTGAGATAAGCTTTACATCTCAAAACCGTATGTATCAGGATAGGAGAAGGTAGTCATTTAATGATATGTCACGTAAACCATAATCATTTAACATATAATGTTTTAAAATTATTGGCTAAATATAATAGAGAATATTTATACTATATCACGGAAAAATAATCAAATGATTTTTTGCCCAACCCTACTCGCTTTAAAATTAATTAGATAAATGAAAAATCTCTTTTATTGAATGTCTCTTATTGAATTTGTTAGGCTGGCAGGTGAAATCAGCTGTCAAAACACGTGCTAAACTGGTCAAACATGTACCAGTTTGACTAGCTGAGTATGTGAGTATATTACAGCTTTTTTAATCCCAAGCAGATTTTAAGTGTTTGGTTTATATGTGGGTTATTTTTTGAGCTCTTTTACTGTATTGATATATTGCGATATGCTTACTGTATAGACCTATCGATTAAACACCTGACCTTTACTTTTTCACTAGATTGTGAAGCACAGCTGTGCAAATATGCTGACTCAGACAAAATAGCATTACTAAGATTAGACACTAATGTTGGGTGAGTACGTCTGGGGTGCAGTCAGTGTTTCAATTCATCCCAAAGATGTTCAGTTTGGTTGGGTCTAACTCAAAGCACTTGAGTTCTTCTACATTAATGAAGAAACAGCATGTCTTTATTGAACTACTAATGTCAAGCTGGAACAGTGTTTGGGTCTCTGAGTTTTAGTAAACAGAAATCTTGATACCCCAGCGTACAAAGACACCCTAGACAATTGTATGTTTTCTGGCAACAGTTTGTGAAATAGAGTTATGGAGGCGTTATCACAGACAGAGTAGCAATACAGTGTGACCATTAAACATTCAAACACTCATGAGTCATTAGTTTATTACATTTAGCTGTTATTTAAGGAAATAAGGGAACATAATACTATCTGGGCCTTGCAGATGATGATGACATGCATGACAATTACACACACCCTTCAACCAATCAGATCAATGACTAATGTGACTAAGGTTCAATGTAAACCTAACCTCAGATGTAATGCCCACAAACCATGATAAAAATGTTTTTTTATATATCTCATGTAACAAGAAAGCCCTTCTGTGATACTATTTAAGTGTATTTGAGTATATGAGTATTAATTATTAACACTTAAATGGAAGTTAGCTTAAGTTATAGCTTTTTAGTTGTTCTTGAAAACTACTGAACTACTGAACTAATGTTATGGTCTTGTTGTGTGGAGTGATTTGAGTGGTGACTTTCCTGAAATTTGTAGAGAAGGGTGGAAATAATACATGTACCATTGCGCTTCAATCCCAACTCCCACTCCTCTCAATCGCCCACATTTTATCTTTGTAAGTTTAATTAAGAAAAATGGCCAAAAAAATAATAAAATAAAAAATGGTATGCTATAGTTTGGATGCATGACAGAAAGGGGTGACTGTATAGTGTAAAATTCAGCCATTTTACACTAAACAAAAAACATAAATAAGAATATATTTGTTTCAGGAATACTTTTACATACAAACTGATGAAATTGATAACAGTGGTATGTGCACAGCTACGACATGTTAAGCTGTGTGTGATTTTGTTAGTTATCATAAGATGTTCAAGTTAACATTAAGGGTTATCCTATTTATGTAAAGTGAAAAGAAATAAAGATTTATCCTAATCATAGCTGAAATGTATGGAATGGCAGTGCATGATCATTGTCATGATTTTATAAACTCCGTCGGTCTGCTAGAAACTGGGAGTAATTCCAAATGACCCACTACTACTGACATGCAGCTGTGTGGCATAATAATAGCTGCCGTCAAAGAGCTCTACAGCTAAATTGTGTTAACTTCTCAGATTGACTATGGCTAAGGGAAACACTGCAATGCCGGCATACCATCGTTGTTGTTACATCAGTATATCATAATAATGTTTATTTTTTTATACAGCAAAGAAAAAGAAGTAAAGAAATAATATAATGTATTTTCTGTCAATACTTTGCAGTAGAAATCACTTGACCTTAGGCACAAATGCAATAGAAGACTTAATGTAATCAGGCTTGCATTCAAATATTTTACACTGACAAAATTTTGCATTTCACCTGACCTTGTATATGCACCAAAAGTTTTTTTGAAATACATTTGTTGCCTAGTTTGCCTAGATTTGACCTTATTTTCTCCCTTACATATTTTTCAACACTAGATGTTTGCATTGCTGCCTCACAGTTCCAGGAAACATTGTTTGAGAGAAAGAGGAGTGTGACTGGAAAAGTACCCAACCGGAATCAAACCCGGGTCACCAGCACCCACAACTGCGCCTGTGGGTGCTGGCACCGCGGTGTAGTGGGTTAAAGCGGCACATGGGCAGTTTAGGATTTTTTTATCCCAATTTCCAATAATATTCCAATAGGTTCAATTGTGTGTATGTGAAAGAGACCATTTGATATCTCATTCATCTAACTGAACAGTTGAGGGTTAGGGTCCTTGCTCAGGGTCCTCACTTGGTGTTGCTGGAAATTGAACCTACCATCTTTTAGCCACAATCTTTTCAGCTGAACCAGTAAGTTTTTTCAGATCAGAACATAGCGTTTACTAAAGATAAATAACAATATAACAAAAAGTGTATTGATGCACAGCAAATATAGCTCTCTAGCCCATCTTAATGTCTAATATAGCACCTAAAAAGTTTATTTCATTTCATCTTCTTTACCCGCTTATTCCCGAATCCGGGGTCACGGGGG
>JAOTQW010087566.1:0-11207 GCA_026260075.1 Sisor rabdophorus | reverse complement strand
GGGACAAACAACTATCATTTCACCCTGTATGTGTATCTATAAAGCAGCTTTGAGACAATGACCATTGTTAAACATGCTGTACAAATAAAGCTAAATTGAAAAAAAAGCTGAAGAAAGCTAAAAGATTATTTTTTTAGAAAGCTTTTTAAAATGCACATAAAACAACAAAAAAAAAAGAAAAAAAAAAGATTTTGCCCCAAATATATATAAAATACTATTGTATAAGGTGAAAATAAATCACCTTTGGAAATCTAAGAAAAAGTAAGGAAATCTAAGGAAGCGTGATTATGTCAGATTAGTTTATTATGGAGTTTATAACAAAAACTTAAAAGTTTTTTATTTTTATCTGAAATTATCTTTCTCTTTTCAGGATCCAAGCAGCTCTGGGTTGGTAATTGCTTAAAAGCACCACAAAATCACAAGTGAAACTGATATGTGTTAAAATAAAAAAGGAGAACAGAAGCATTTTTAATACCATTTAGATATAAAATACAGCATATATGAGCATACGAGAAATTCCAACCATCCCCAGACTATAATGTCCCTTAGACCCCCTAAATTATAAGACATCCATAATTTTACTACCATTAACAAGATCACTTATTTATATTTTCGTAAAATAGTCAACTGCAGTAAAAAAATATTGTACTGTAATTTGTGATAAAAATATCATGCTTAAAGAATAAATAAATAGAAATGCATCATTACATTATAGAGGGAAACAGAAGAATGAAAAACAGAAAAAGGCTGATTTCGTTCTGGGATGCACCTATGCCAAGATCAAGTTTAAGTACCAATACCCCGCCCCCTCGACTTTCAAAGATTTTTAACTGGGTTAAAATCGCAGTGCTCACTTTTGTGTCCTACTGTCAGATGTTTCATCAAATAACTTGTACTCATTTTTGTACCTCTCAACCTTTTGGTGAAACAAAGTTTACAGTCTGTCATGCAAGGGTTGTCATCATTTCAAAATATTTTCACACTGCTCAGTCTGACATTCTGTCACTGCTGCTTGTGCACTGGCGTTTTTTCAATGACATCACAAGAGGTACCGGAGTCTTCCGGTGGTGCATCCCTATTTTTGTACAGATTTATTTACAGGATAAAAGGTTAATCTTAATGAAGCAACATGCTGTAACATGGATACAGGGAAGCTGTTAATCTTGTCTGGCCTCAGCTGAGTTGCCTTTTTCTGTGGGGCAAACCAAACAGAAGACATTCACAAACCATCAGATGAAACAATGTAAATGAAATATTTACAGTAATCAAGCACCAAATTATTCAGTTTATTGACAACTTTAATAATCAGCCTGGTTAATGAAGTGAACAGAACATTGGTTTATTTGAACACTCAGTGAAACTATGTTGACCTGATCTGTTGTGTTGGTGGAAGGATGAAATAACATTTACATCTACAGCATCTGGCAGACGCCCTCATCCAGAGCGACTTACATTTATCTGTTTTATTCAGTTCAGCAATTGGGGGTTAACCTCACAACATTTGTACTTACATTTACAGTATTTGGCAGATGCCCTTATCCAGAGCGACTTACAACATTTACATTTACATTGACAGCATTTATCAGGTGCTCTTATCCACTGCGACGTACACAGTGCTTTGAGGTCTCCACCAATGAATACATCACTACCAGTTCAGTAGATTATAAACCAAGTATACAATAAGAAACTCTGAAAAAGAGAAATGGGCCAGTTTGTTTCATTTATTTTTTTTTAGATATAAGATACAACTAAGCAAATGGGGGTTAGGAGCCTTGCTCAGGAGCCCACAGTGGTGGCTAGGTGGTGCTAAGAATTGAACACTGGTCTTTCTGGTATCAGGCCAACACCCTAAATACAATTTATACTGTTCACTATTAAAACTTTGTATGTTTCTAAACAGTTGTTTAGGAACATCAGAGCAGTCTAGACAATAAGTACAAGACAAAACAAAATGTCTGTATAAAGAAACTGGTTAAACTAAAAATTAGAAATTGCAATATGATATAATAAATACAGAAAAACGTACTTAACAAAGTGATGATGGCACTTCTTTGGTAGCCCTGTTCCCAGAAAAAAACACACAGTATTAGGATGTTACATTCTAAACATCATTTACCAAAGTGTGACTGTGGAGAATGCAGGAAAGGTAAAGACTCTAAATGAAAGGAAAGAAAAGAAAAGAAAAGAAAAGAAAAGGAAAGGAAAGGATGACTTTTATTTACTAATTGAATTTTAATTCACAGGTTTATAGTAATATACTTTCTGTTCTAATATGTCTTTATAATAACCACTCATTCAGTAGGCCACATCATGTCTTCATGGACATGATGTGGCCTACTGAACACATCATGTCTTCATGGAGCTGGTGGGTTTGTCAGTCTAAGTGTCTCTTATTGAAATGTTAGTGTCGTGTTACAGCAAATCCTTAACCATAAATCTGATGTTGGGTTGTACACTAAGCCATGTATATCATGTCATAGCAAAATGATATCGAACATATCGATGATATGAATAGCACTGTGCACTTTATATAATTGTTCAATTTAATGTTTTAATTGTACTGTGTATTTTGTTGGTATTTGTTTTTGTTATTTGGCTGTACTTCCAAGAGACTATTATTATTATTATCATTGTTAATATCAAAGTTTAAAATACTTCCTGGAAATTAACATTTTGTTGATAAGGTTTTGTGTGTATGTATACTTACTGCTAAAGTAATACAGTGTTGAGATCAGGACCACTACCAGGAGCAGGACAGCACCAACACCTGACCAGAGAACCAGAGGCTTGCAACCTTGAACACCCACCACACAGACCATTCAACAGATATAGATGATTTACAAATACGCATTTATTAAAAATCTACATTTTACACCTTAAAATCCTATACTGTACCTTTTGGAGATAGATTAATAGACTTGCAGTGGTTGCGTGGACGATTTACATGCTTCATATTCTTAACTGTTGTTGGTGCCCGAGTTGTTATGCTTTCTAAAAAAAACACACATATATTCATATTGTTACCTTTTTATATATATATATATAAATTTTATATATATATATATATATATATGTACACAAACACTGGTTGACAGAATCCATAAGCACTGCTTGCCTAGTTACAATCACTAATATTGCAAGTGGTTGAATTAAAAAAGTTTATAGGTTAATATTAAGGATTCATATAGATGATGAACAGTAATGCAGTGTCGCTTTTATTAACCGACGTTGCCGACATGACAAGAAGATGGCTTGTGCGTTAAAAGGCAACCGTCATGTGTTTTTCATAGTAGGTTCTCTTAATCATTTAGCTACACATACACACACACATTAGTTTTACTGTAGTTATTAGATAATATATTTTACATAAATATCTGAAAAATACTATTCTAAAATAGTTAATTGTCAAATAGTTTCATAAGACTAAGACTAAAATAAGCTCAATTCCCAAAACTTAATACATTAAAAACAAAAGATACTTTATTCTTAATGCTAAATTGGTATTTATAAACATATTTATTGCATATACATTCATATTCTGTAAATAATTTGTTGGGTTATATTGCAAACCTAGGGTTAAGGCTAAAATCATTATTGAATATTTCAAGTCGCTCTGATTAAAGTTGTCTGCCAAATGATGTACATTTAAATAACAATTTCATACAAACAAAATCCTATTAGCAAGCATGTGCATCCTGTCCAGGTGAAATTTTCAGAAAATATATGTAATATCTGTAAATATTTTAAAGCACACAAAATGACGGCCAAAAATACCCCTAATGAAAGGTCTTATTAACACTTCAGGTTTAATAAAAAAGATCTAAGAATAATTATGCCTAAGCTCACTTTTCGATGGCAATCTGTGCAGACGGTCAAATTTTTTCTCCAGCATCTCCCCCCCACCATTTAATACGTTTCTATTCTTAAAACAAATCCACAATAAAACCCAAAAGATGAGCAGTTTCTTAATAGACAGTATTCCTCAATGTAGGAAAGGAAAGAAAAGAATAGAGACCTTGTGGCCAAATAGAGTATCCTGCAGGCATCAGATCTTTGGGATTCTGTGCTGAATTCTGACTGGTCAGTATGCACGAGTAGAAGCCTGCATCCTGCTTCTGTATCCCAGTGATGCGCAGTGTATAATGCACCTTGCTTAAGTGGAAGACATCTGTCTTAAAGCGGTTTTGGTTGACGTTGGGAGGATATTGCACAAATTTTACATTGTTAGTAAAAGCGATGAACTCTGGAGTGTCACTGCCATTAAGTAAACGGTACCAGTGCACCTTCAGACACTGGTGATCGGGACAGTAGCAGAACAGGGTCTCGGAGCCATTTATGGTCGGGTATGACACAGTTACTGCACATGCTGCATGAAAAACAGGGATAAAATAGGAATTTAATAAATAATATAAAAAATAATAATAAGTTAATACACAAATAAATCACCAAAAACCGAACATTTGTGAAAATTGAATAAAATAATTATTTGCTGCATGTTTTCAAGCCTGAAAATATAAGAATTAAAAGAAAACACGAATACCACCAAGTATGGTATCTCATTTTTCTCTACTTCTGCACATTTGTTTCGTAGGTGAAATACTAAATAGATAAAATACACTATTCTACATTGTTCTGTGAATAATTATTTGTTAAAACTCACAAATCCGTGTGGTATAAGTGAAATAGAACACATTTAGATAATTTCAAAGAAAGCCACAGTGTAAACTCCTTTATTAATTATTTATGTTTAACAGCACACTCTAAAATAATGTCTGGGGTATTTTAGTTCTTACATACCACATAAAACATTTTTACATTCAATACACTCGTACGGCCACTTATGCAACAACAGACTGGAAAGAAACTGACAGGAAAAACAACTAACAAGCACAATTTAAATATGTTCCATTTTCCACTATTATTTTGTAAGAACACACAGTGTGCCGTGCCAGAAGACCTGGTTTGGAAAAGCTTCATTCATCTAAAATAGTCAGGTGTTGAAACAAAGTTTGTGCTGACAGTCTATATTAGAGTTTTAAGACTTTCCAGGCTAAAGACAGAAAATCGAACTGGTTTAAAAATGTACATAAGAAATAAAAAACAGTAAAATGAATAGACTGTACAATTTCAAATCAATGTTTTTATGTCGACAATGGTATTATTTCCAGAAAAGAATTCAAGGAATGAAACGCGATCTGAACATGACATTTGCCAAACTAATAACGTTCTGTTTTTATAGACAGTATAATGCTTTTAATATGTAAATATAATTGTTTATAACTATATAATGAGTAATAAACCCTATGATCAGATTATAGGCATTAGATAATAGACTTTATACTCAGAATATAAGTGTAAAATCTGTATATAGATCTTTTAATAATCAAAATAATCAATATAAAAAGCTAATAACCAGTACATTAGTATATACATTAGTATATAGTACGTATACTCTATATATAAGCATATTAATAAGTATATATCGCTTATAACCAGTATAGAAGGATATTAATTGATATATAATGCTTATAACAAGTATATAAGCATATTATTTAGTATATAGCACTATCAAACAGTATATATTCATATTAATAAACATATAATGCTAACAAACACTATATAACCATATTAACATATAGTTCTTTAAACAGTTTATAGGAAATTAATTAGTATATCAGGCCTATAAACCTTCCAAGCATATTAGTTGGGTTATTGGCACTATATGTGTTTTTTAACTTCCTGTTTTGTTTAGAATTGAGGGCATGCAGTGTTTTACATTAATTCTTACCACCAATTTAATTAAAGAAATTAAAAATCCTTAAGCAATTAATGCAATTTTAAGAAATGTTTACTGCTAATGACATTAAGTTATCGTTAAGCCATTTAAGAGTAAAAAAAGCTCATCTGGCCTAAAGTGCAGCCATCACAATATCAGTGTAAAACCATCAACAATTATACACATGACCTTTATATATAAATGACAAACAATGTAACACATGCACACTTTAAATAATTCCTTACTAATTCCCTTCGATAAAATACTAATAAAATATGACAATTCATCCAAAAACGTCCCACGGTTCACTGTTATATTACTTAATATTGCATGATCAAAGTTTTTATACTTCAGTATAAGAGGAAGAATTTTCACAATATTTCTACCTGATGTAAAAAAGCAGAGAAAGTTCCAAATGTGTTTAAAGGTCATCTTTAGGCATGAAGTTGAGTCTGTATGATGGGATGTGTATAAGTACATTTGTGTGTTCCCGCTTCAGTGTTTTTTCTGCCTGTCCTTTTTCATATCATACAGCAGGGAGGAACTAGAGTGTCTCAGACCCAGCCACTCAGTAAATCTTAAAGAGCATGAGTCATAACACACACACACACACACACACACACACACACTAATTGTTGTTATTGACTACAAATAAAGTCAGTAAGAACTTAGTAAGAATTAGTACAGTTTATATTTGGGTACTGAGGTCAGATTATGAAATGAATTATTATAGATTATACTCAAATAATTAGAAATTCAGGGCAGCCCAGTGGCGTAGTTGTTCGCTTTAAAGCAGGAAGGTCCCGGGAATCAACTTCTTGCTATAAAACGACCCTGCTGACCACTACCTCGCAAGGGGTCTTTCTGTGTAGAATTTTGAAATTATGAATTTTCATGTTCTCTCCGTGCTTGCATGGTTTTACTCCAGATTCTCTGGTCCTCCCATAGTCCAAAAACATGCACATTAAGTTGATTGATCATTCTAAGGAGTGAATGTGAGTGTGTATTGTTGTTTGTCTTTATGTGTGGCCCTGCAATGAACTGGGTGTATCCCCTGCCTTTGCGCCCTATGTGCGCTTGGATAGGCTCCAGAGGATGATCACAAGTTAGAAAATAAGCAGGAATAGAAGATGAATGTATGAATTGGATATTTAATTCTGAGTAAAGACATTTGCCAAATGCTTTAAGTAAATATATATAAAAACTAAAAATTTGTTTTAACAGTTGCAACACAATCCCTACATATACATCGAATTTTCACTGTAAATTTCTGTCTGCGTTCTCAATGTTAGCTCGTGCCCAGGTGTGTGACCTAGCCCAACATCTGCATACACCACCAGCAGCCTGCACAGCCACACTATTGGAGTTAGAGTGAACAAACCACGCAAACACATACACAAGTTTAATATAAAAGCACATGCATGTGGCATTGAAGGGGGTCGTGAGAGCAAAGAACTGCAAACACATTTTTCTAAGTAAAAAAAATGCTGAAACAATAAAGAACGCGTCATTGTAGGTAAAATCGCCAACCAATTGAAATACTACTATAGTTTTATTTTATTTTTATATTATTTCTTGTATTTTAAAGCAAAATCTAAAAAATAAGCGTGGTATGTAAATCACAACAGAGGGTTTAGCGTAGAATCATTAACTAACAAACCTTCAATAAAGAATAATGGTGTTAAAAAATGAATAACTGCAACACTCTCCTTTCTCATCTACTGCAAAACTAGAAGAAAAATAATCTATAAATTCACTGCTACTGGCTGTTCTCGGTTATTACTGAAATAAGCAAATGAAAATATGCAAATTACTACTCATAGCTTCAAATAATTCCACATAAACTAAATGTAAGTTAGTCTACAATTTAACTTCCATTAAAATAATGTTCAATTAAAATATGGCAGTTTTACAATTTGTTTTATTCATTGTAAATGTCTATTTAAGCTTTTCTAATAAAAGCAATGGGTGGTGCGGTGGCATGGTGGTTTTCACGGTCGCCTCACAACAAGAAGGTCCTTGGTTCAAATCCCGGGCACATTTATTTATTATATTTTGCTTTAAAATATTCTTCATTGTTTTAGCATTTTCTGGGCTTAGTTTGCATGTTTTCCCTGCGCTTGCGTGGGTTTCATCCTGGTACTCCGGTTTCCTCCCACAGTCTAAGAACATGTTTCGAACCGAGGACCTTCTTTTTGTGAGGCGAACATGCTAATCACCACATCACCACGCTGCCATCATTTTCTTATAAGAAATTTAATTAGTGGTTCATATTCGAGTTGACCAGCACATATGACTGAGATAATTCTACTAAAATTGTATCAAGCAGTTAACAATTATGCAAACAGTAAACCAATGAATAAATGAAGGTGTCAAAACATTTTTCTCTTACAGAACCCCAGAGAAGGGAGGAGTAAATGCTAATACATGAAAGATTAAGAGAATTATACATTTTAAGGGCCGGGGTATTATAATTAGGGCTACACAATATTAAAGATAGCTTAAAACCTTTAAAACCCAAATATTTTGAGGTGCTTCTTCGTTTTGGCACTGAATTATCATCAGCAGCTGCAGGTGCTTATCAAAAGCATAACAGCTTGTTGCTGATTTTCTAACAAAGCAAGCACATGCATATCCTAACTAACATCCAGATGTCTTACTATTTAAAATATTAAATCTTATTTATTGTAAGAAGGTCCTGGGTTCGAATACCGGGCTCGCGGTCTTTCTGTGCAGAGTTTGCATGTTTCCTCCGGGTACTCCGGTTTCTCCCACAGTCAAAAAACATGTGCATTAGGTTTATTAGTGACTCTAGATTGCCCATAGGAGTGAATGTAAGTGCGTGTGGTTGTGTGTTGCCCTGCGATGTACTGGCGATCTGTCACGGGTGTACCCCGCTGCCTCTCGCCCTATGTGCGCTGGGATAGGCTCCAGCAGACCCCCATGACCCCGGAAATAAGCGGTTACAGAAGATGAATGAATGAATGAAAAATGAGGTTTAAGTATACCTAATGTTCATTTATTCATTATCTATACCCGCTTATTTCCTATCCCCGCACACATAGGGCGAGAGGCAGGATACAACCTGGACAGGTCACCCGTCTATTGCAGGGCCTCATAAAGACAAACACATATAAACTAACATAAAACTGAAAATAAAACACATGAAACTCACATAAGCGCAAGAAGAACATAGAAACTCCGCACAAAAAAAACTGGGAATCGAACCCACGACCTTCTTGCTGTGAGGCAAACATGCTATTTTACGAGCTTTTTAAAATATACACTTCACATATATGTATATGCATGCAATAATTTTTGTTAGTTTAGTGTATACAATTACACCCCTTGTATTGTTTGTTTGTTTTCATTTACATTTAAAAAAACTATTTAAATTAATTTGAGTACATTTTTTTAGCCTGTATAATGTGTAATAACGCAAGACTTTACTTGTACATAAAGCTGCATTTTTAAAAGTTTAACTGCTGCTACATTCTCAGGTAGATGCGGCTTCATGTGGGAGTTTTAGGGGGCTGCAGGTTTGAAGTCTCATTCGGAGGTCTCGGGAGGGTCGTAGAAATGAGAGGATGTGGGTATGGTATAAGCGTTTAGAAGGGTCGAAGGTTCGTCTGAGACACTGGGAAGGTAACCACAGGATTCTTTGAAAACAGGAGAGCTCAGGGGGCTTTAGAGTCGCACTGATAGTTTGCGTGATGGCAGTCTGCTTTTGGCTTAAAGGTTTTTAGAACAAAGAGCGCAAACATTTGGTTAAAATGATTCTAAAACCACTAAAACTTTTATCAAATTGAATAAAGTGCCAGGGAAGTGTTGATAGGAAACAATAATATTAAACGTAACATTTCCAGGAAATGGTAGAATAGTACCTTTATATGCCTTTTCTGCATCAAACATCTTACCTTTTCACATATATACAGTTCACATCAGCAAATTCATAGTTTAAACAGCCAATCAAATGACAGCTGCACAGCACATACCATTACACAAAAAAACCCCATTAAAGCTAGAACGTCACATAAAAACAATTCTATGCTCTTTTAACCAGTTGGTACATGTTGTTGTGTGATCGAATGCACTAGTTTTGAGCTGTTTAATGAGACATAAAGCACTTGTGTGTTCACAAAGGGAAAGCTATCATTTTTTAAAATCTCCACCAGCTTGCCAAAATTTCATTTATTTTTGCAGTACACAAGCATGTATTGAAAAATTTTCTAAATTCGTAGACAAGATAGTTATAATTTTAAGGAAAAAATTACATCAACACCCTTTTTTTTAAACATTTCTGAAACTTTCCAGCGTGACATAGATTACTGAATACAGATTGTGTTGACTGAACAGTCACATGGATTTAAGTTGACAGGCTAACTCAAATATCGGCTCAAATAATCTTTACAACTGTGTTCGAAAAGCATTTCTGGATAAACCAACAGGTTTATGAACACGACAAAACGATGTGGTTAATAAATCAGTGTGGTTATCTGAATGTTTCAAAATGTTCCAAATGTTGGTACCACCTACCTAAATGCGATCAGGGCCAGAACCTTGAACGAAGACATCTAAAACCTTGCAAAAAACCCTGAAAGCACAGTGGGCATATTTTCCCTCTGATAATTACAGGTCTCTTTTTGATATTCAATATTACATGACATTTTATCCACTGTCTTTACATGGGTTTCGTTGTTGTGGATGGTTTTAAGCACTGTACTATATTTAGGGCAAATGAGGTTTGGGCGCCAGGTGTAAGCTGGGTAAAAGCCAAGTGTCCTCATTTGAACAAGACTAAAATAAAAAAAAGAACAGTCATTGACATTAGAAAACAACATTTTGTTTTAACAGTTTCTAATAATTATTAATTGTGGAAAACACAATTTATTATATCAAATCATATAATCCTTTGCTCTGTTTATTTCGAATACAAACAGGACACACACACTTTCAGTCGAACAGCACCTCTATGAGGCAGTGTGTGTGCATCACTGCATTAGTATTAAAAAAAGATTTATTGATGAAAATTTCTACAGTTTAAAATGGTACAACCTTTTAATGAAACAAACTTTATTGGGATAATATTCAACATGGCATCGCATGACATGGAATGTTTTTTTTTTTTTAGAAAAGAAGAACTGTAAAGACAAGGGTTAACCCAATGAAGCAGTTTAAATTAATATACTTTCAAAATTAGTTCAACACAGCAATGAGAGATCCTTCATTTCCTTCTATTAATGAACAGGATTTCAATTGTTCACTTATAAGCAATAGAAGCATAACATATATTAATTAATTAAATAATTAACAAACAAGAAATTTGCATGAGCATTTTTCAGAATCTCTTCTTCTCCTTTCGGCTGCTCCCATTTTTGGGGTCGCCACAGCGAATCACCTGTCTCCACCTAGCCCTATTCTCTATATCCTT
>JAOTQW010087544.1:0-11209 GCA_026260075.1 Sisor rabdophorus | reverse complement strand
TCTCTCCATCATATCAACCATCTCTCTACCTTTCCCTGTCATTGTTCCAACATTCAGCATCCCTATTCTCAGTCCTACATTCTCTTTCTGTCTATTAACCCGTCGTCCCCACTCTTCTTCTTTTTCGACCAACATTAGCCCAATTTGTAATACTACCAGTTCAACTACCAGTGCCACAAATTTGCCACTGCTGGGCACCTAAACAAGGCCCTAACCCACAGTTGCTCAGTTGTATAAAATCGATAAATGTAAGTAACTCTGTATAAGGGTGGTTACCAAATTATGTAAATGTAATGAATCAGGTTTTTAGTGTAATGACTATGAACCTGATTCCTGACATAGTTAGGGCAAATGTAAATAAAAAGAGGTGAAAAAAAACAGAAGAAAGCCTTATACAATCTAAAAAAGGACATTGTAAAAAATATTTATTTATATATATTTATTTTAAATTTTCATTTATTAGTTTCTGTGTATGTTTAGAGAAAACTTTTGGTTAAAGTTGAACATTTTATTTAGTTTATTTTTATATTTACACTGCAAGGATTTATGTACTCGATTAAATGAAAACATGTTTAAAGAAAACTTTAAAAGTTATGAACATACTTCACTGTCCTCTTATCCAGGAGATCATAGGACTCATGTTTATTCAGTCAAAGGTAACAGAGGATAATTTTATCCTTTACCAAAGGAGTTTAGCAAGGTCAGTGCTTTGATCTGTAGCCTTTTACTCTTTACGCAGGTACTTTAATTTACAATCGTCAACTTAAACAATGGGCAGAGGAAGAAGGTCCTGGGTTCGATTCCCGGGTCTTTGAGTTCTCCCTGTGCTTGCATGGCTTTTCTCTGGGTATTTTGGTTCTTCCATAGTCTAAAAACATTTACATTCGTTTGTTTAGTGATTCTATATTGCCCATAGGAGTAAGTGTGAGTGTGTGTGTGTGGTTGTTTGTCTATGTGTGGCCCTGCCATGTAATGGCGACCTGTCCAGGGTGTACCCCTGCCCTGTGTGTACTAGGATAGGCTTTACAGACGCCTGTGACCCCAAGGCTAGGAATAAGCAGGTATAGAAGATGAATGAATAAATATACTTAAACAATGAATAATCTTTTATTGTCTGTCCAATAAAGATATGTACTAATTGCATTAGTTTACAGGAAAGAACTTTGTCTCTCAAAGTTTTATAGTGTGTACGCCTACTCATTTGCATAAAAATGCAGTCAGCCAATAACATGGAGAAATCATGGAAATACAAGATGTCCCCAGAGTTTTTGAAACTTCATGTAATGAATTGCAGATAATTGAACAACAACTTGATGTGATGTGAGCAGTTGAAACAGAATAGCAACATGGATTTAAGAAGTCAGGATGGCGATTAGCCAATGGTAGAAGAACAATCACTGTGATTCCCTGTGATTTCCCTGATTTCATATAAGTTTTGGGACTTGCTTCTCTCACATCAGCAACCATGCCATGACCAAGGTTTTTTACATTTTAATGTCTTTTTTATTTTGGAACACACAATGGGACAATGATAGCTACTATAAAAGCACAAAAATAGATATTAAATATTATTTTCTATAACACAGTCATTTGTAGCCAGAAACATTAAGCTTTATAACACCAACACACATGCACACAATAATCAATGATTTTGAATTCTATGTTAAAAGACTGTAGATTTACAACATGATTTCAGAAGGCTAGGCAGGATTATTTAAAAATTAAGTAAATAATTGGGTTAAGATATCACAATATGAGCCAATTTTTTTTTTTTCGTGCCAATAGAAGGGCAGAAATGTAAAAAAGTAAAGCGTCCTAAAGCTCCAAGAACATTAGTCAAAGCAATGTGGGTCACAGAGGGGTTGTAGTATTAAACCGAAGTAGGACATTAACCAAACTTTCCTATTTACAATCTCACTTTTCTCTATCATGTTGCAGTTGAGTGCACTAGCATTGTTTTTTGTGCCATCCTCTTGCCTCACCACACGGCTATGTGCTTGACTGATTTTCCTTGGGCCAGGAAAGACCTATGGATCACTGAGCAGCACAGATCCTGCTGCACTAAAGTAAAAGTTGCTTCTCAAGGGTAATGTTTCCATCAGAGACACCAAAATCAAACATTAAACTTGCACTTGCTACAGTACTATGCTCTAATTTAGCCATTCGATTAAACTAGGTGGCAGAATTCTTAAGCAGGAGGATAAACATTGCAAATAAAACTTAAAGTTTGCTTTAATTAGAGCAAAAGTGACATTTGGTATGTGTATTCAGCTTATAGTTTAATTGCAAACTATAAAATAGAGCTCTAAGTAATTACTGGCACAACTGACAATAGTCCTTAGGGTTTCAAACATATTAATGAATTGAGTTAAGTAAGCTACAAAAACCCTGCCAAGATCTTCAACTATAATTGAATTACATGGTGTAAGAACAAATGAGCTTTAGTCACCAACACCAGCTAATAAGCTGCCTAACCATAATAAACCTCACTCTGTATGTCAATTGAAAACTAGTTCTTTATTCTAGGCCCAGTCTTGAGTGTAGACGATGTGAAACTGGTTATTGTAGCATAGAACAGTATCTACAAAGAACAACAGCATGTGGTATGTCGAGGGAAAACCGCTTAAGCATTGCTATGGCACATATTTATGGGCCTGCTGTTAAGCTGGACAAAGGAATGTAAAATATTCTAAAGACAGCATGGAGAAAGTAACAGACCCATCAGGAGAGAAAGAGAATTACGTGCAATAGCACAGAACACATTTATAAATGATATCTGATGTTGAAGAAAAACAGCTTGAACAAAAACATACCAAGTTGAGATCACTTGGGATTATTTTATAAAACTTTTTCTAAACTAAAAGTATAACCAGCACAAGTGTTTTAGAAAATATTGTTATTGCAAGTCTGCAAAATGGACCAAAACATTATTCAGGAGTTTTGCAAAATAAGGAACAATTTGGAATATTTAATTATTTTATTGTACTTGGAACCAAAAGGCCACACAAGAAGGGTCAGTTTGTTTAGCCAAATGCTGATGTGAATTACACCTAGATTCTTGGATACAATTTCAGATGTAGGTAAACACTGAAATGGAAAACAAATAAATAAATAAATACAATTGCTTTTGTACTTTATACAAGTGTCTAAAGTACTGTTGTCTCACATTATGGAAAAGAGGACAATTTCACTGGACTAGCAAACTCAACACTTTAAATTAGGCAAGAAATATCCTTTACCTTTTTTACATATAAATATACTTTCATAAATGTATTTATTTTATTATCTTACTTGATTTTATTTTATCTTTACTTTTATTCTCCTTTTTTCAGTTGTAGACTAAAATCATTTCACTTCATGTTGTACTATCTATCTATGTATGCGACAAATAAAAATTTAACTTAAAATTTGAATTCTGCTCCCTGTAGCTCCTGTAAGGATTTTAATGTATTTTTTAATTTAAAAAAGCATAAATAATTGAGGGGGGGAAACACTTACATGCAAAGGACAAGTGAGAAAAGACTTGTACCAATTTGCAGTTCTGTAAATTTAACTATGATCACATGTAGCTCAATTAAGTGGTCTAGTGTAAGAAAAAGAAAGTCAGTGTGGTCAGATGGCTGCCTTATTTTATTCATTTGTGACATAACAGAACTGGCATTCGTAATAGCTGACTGGCTCTTCTGTTGGATACAAATCCATGCACACAAAAATGATATAATTTTGATTTAAAAAAAGATTTCAACTATGACTGCACCATATTATACAGTTAATTTTTAATCATTCATCTTCTGTACCCGCTTATCCCCGAACTTTTCAGGGTCACGGGTGTCTGCTTGACCCTATCCCAGCACACACTGGGCGAGAGGCAGAGTGTGCATCCTGGACAGGTCGCCAGTCCATCACAGACATTTAATTTTATACATCATATTTTCTATTCCCTATGATTGCAGTTCATATAATCACAGATCTTTCCATGCTGATGAGAACGATTAAGACTATTAAGAAAAGCGTTGAGGAATATAAAGGAAAAACCTACTGACTACTGCTATATAACAGCTATTACAGCCTGCTGCAGCATTTGCTCAGTTTAATGTATTTGTTGTGTAAAAAGTAAGAAGCTAATTTCCATGCTTTTCGAGAATTGTATTTTCAGAAAATAAGAAAGACAAAAAGAAACTATATCAATATTTGCAGCTTCGCCTTGCACACAAAATCCTGCACCTTGTTAGGGAAGTGTAGCATCAGCAACCTGACCCACAGAGCTAATTGTACAGATCTGAATCGAACCCAGGACCTTCTTGTTGTGAGGTGAACATGCTATCCACTTCGCCACTGCGCCACACTACATGCAATTCTTATTATATTTCTTAGCAATGCCTCTAAAGAGTACATGCATTAACACAATGAGTGAGTTAGTTTATCAAGCTTGGATAAATACAGCCGGGCTAAGTCATTTCTATTTACAAGACAAAACAAGCATTTATTCATACAAAACACAAAAGAAATATCTGCAGTGGTTTGGATAGTTCAATATTAAATTATTCTGACCTCACAGGCGATAGCAGTATTATAAAGGCAACATTTTGCTATCAGCAAAATAGTGTCGCTTTATAGCCCTGTTTAATTTTTTATGCGGTAACATTAATTAGCGCTGAATAAACACAATTTAAGTCTGTTTGGCTGATGTGCATTTTTCTGAATTATAGCGTAAAAATAAAAAGGGATGAAATGTTAGTGCATCCAAATCGTCTAAGGCATGTGATTCTTACCAATTTCATTTATTCATCTTCTATACAAAGGTAGCACGATGGCCTAGTGGTTAGCATGGTCGGCTTACAACAAAAAGGTCCCTGATTTCAGGTTTGATTCCTGGAATCTTTTGGTGCATGTTCTCCCCGTGCTTGCATGGGTTTTCTTCGGGTACGCTGGGTTCCCTCCCACAGTCCCAAAAAATGTACTTTAGATTGATTGGTGACTTTAAATTGCCCATAGGAGTGCATGCGAGTGTGTGGTTGTCTGTAAGTGGCCCTGTGATGGACTGGTGACCTGTCCATCAAGTAACTCTTGCCTCTCACCTTATGTATGCTGGGATAGACTCCAGTAGTCCCCCGTGACCCCGAATTAAGGAATAAGTGAGTATAGAAGATAAATGAATAAATGAATGTTTCTTATATACTTGCTTATTCCCCAACTCTCTGTCACAAGGATCCTATCCCTACCCCAGTGCACATAGGGCGAAAGAAAGTATAGTAAAGTAAAGTTTAGTGAAAACAAAGCTGTGTACTGTTTTTTTGAAAACGTATAAGTCATCTATAATGACATCTTGCAAGAGATTTCAGCAAATCCATCCATCTATCTAGGCATCTCTCATGACATCTAATGCCTGAAAAATTTTGGCAGCAAGGACAGCTCCTTGTAAATCAAAATGACTAGCCCAGATTTATACATTATGTGGAAGACTTTAAAAATACTTAAATTCAATACTTTTAACCTATAGGGTATATGAGTGGGCTCATACAGTACCCCCAATATAAAAAGTCCATCTATCAGAAGAAATTTTTTTCACCACTATGAATAATGAAGCCCTTGAATCAATATTATTCTCATACACCAAGCACAAATAATCATTCACAATACTCTTAGGATTACATGGAGGTCCCATCATTTGGACCCTGTACCAAATGCCAAACAAATCCTTTTGATTTTTAGCTTGCCAGCTACATATTCAAGTTTTTTAATCAGCATGTCATCACATTAATAGACACTGTCATTAGGATAAAAACAACCCATGGGTGACCTGGTCGAAATATTACATAGAGTATAAAGAGTATTATTACAGTTGCCTAAAGCTATTTTTCTCCCCCTGCCAGTCCAAACAAACAGATCACTTCACAGTGTAGAGCTGGTTTGTTCCAAAATTCTTTTAAGAGAAGCAAGAAATACAGGAGACTCAGCATGTGGCTAATACTCTGCTTACTGAGGTAAATGCCAATGACAATGCGGAAGCATTTTTAAAACACTCAAGCAAATTTGTGAGCATGTAAGTATGTTCTATTGTTTTCCTGCCCTTTTGAAGTTTATAGCATTTGGCAAATTCTCGTGCCCTTAACGATTTTAACACTTTTCCGTTTTTATTTTCTGCTTATATGCCCATTTGTGACTTGGTAATGCTTTGATTTAAACTTCAATAATCCAATGCTGTAACAACTATTACTGGCCTATAAGCCTACATGATGTTACAATGAACATTTTATTCCTTTATGGCATAGTGTGTACCCAATTGTTTTCTTGGTTTAGCACTATGCCGTGAAGGAATAAAATCCTACAGAAACTGCAATGTCCCCCTGCTTAAGAAAGAACATGGAAAAGACCATAAGTTTGAATGAGTCATAAGGAATTGACAGTTATTTTGTATTTTGTAATTATATTTCCTACATTTGCAAAAAAATTGCTATCACCTTCCAAATTGTTTCGCAATGGTCTTGTAGCACATTCCAGTCCCGTGTAGGTCTACAATCTGGTCACTGACATCTTTAAACAGCTCTCCGGTGTTGGACAGGGTTTATACTTTGGTATCTGATTGATTGATTACTTTTTTAACAAGCTGAGAGTCCATATAAGAGAGAGCTCCTTTTCTCAGCTCATTAACTGTATGAAAAGATACCTGGAAGCCAAATTTTTTTCTGACTTTTTCTGTTCAATAATTGATTTGCCTCAAACAACTTATTTGTTCTGTTCCTCACAGAATAAACCTACTATTAAAATTGCAGACTGATCATTTTTTGTCAGTGATCACAAAATCAGCAGGGGATCAAATATTTTTTCACTGTATAAGTAGTATGACTGACAGAAGTCATACAGGTTTACAAGTTACCCGATTTTCTGCAAGGTTATTGTAATGAACTAGACAGAGTAGAATCCATGTTGTAGATTTACTCTTAAATAAATAAGGTGGTCTAGTGGTTAGCAAGAAAGCTTTTAGGTTTGGTTTCCGGCCAAGGTGTTTCTTTCTATGTGGAGTTTGCATGCTCTCCTCATGCTTGTGTGGGTTTCCTCCAGGTACTCCAGTTTTCCCCCACAGTCCAAAAATATGGGCATTAGGATTGATTGGTGATTCTAAATTGCCCATAGGAGTGAGTGTGAGTATGTATGGTTGTTCGACTGAGTGTGGCACTGCGATGGATTGTGGCCCAACCTGCATAGGCTGTACCCAGTGTACTTGGAAAGGCTCCAGCAGACCCCCGTGACCCAGAGTTAGGGAATAAGCAGGTATAGAAGATAAATGAATGAAAATAAAAAAGGCAGAGCAGTAATCATCAAAGAAAAGCAAGCAGAAACAAGCATAGATCTAAACCAGAAAAGCATATAGAAACAAATGTGGGCAGGCAAAACTATACTTCGCCATGTGGTGTAGTATACACTGGAGAATAAAGAGTGGAGACTGGAAGTGCCACCTGGAAGTGCTGCCACTGTTAGTAATTTTTATGCAATTAACACTTAAGTGTTACTGAGTACAAAATAAAATTAACTGAAATTAAATTGATCTCACATTAGGAATTAAAAGGAAAGGGTAGTGTGAAACCTCTAATTGTTAGTACAGATCTAAACACTTTAGTATTACTAAACAAAGGATACAAGAAAACGTCAAATGTAAAATCATTTGGTGAAGAAACTAATCTGTCCTGAACACACCTTTGCATTAAAATCTTAGCTTATCGTTTTAAAGTTTTTCAGTTCCCTAAACATTGCAAATCCAGCTTATTATCCTCTAAAATGCATACATATGCTGCCAAGAACTTCAACAGGTCCCAGTGAGAAAAGCATCTCGAGCAGATACAGAAACATTGAGGGAAATGAAAAACAAGCTGTTGGCTAAAGGTCTTCACTTACTCCTTTGTTCTGTATTATATGCTATATTATATTGAACTGAACTCAAGTAGCTGCAGCTGAGGATTTGGACGATCACTGCAATATTAATGCCACAAACTCTGGAATACTGTTCTGCATTTCTATTATTTTATCGTAATCTATTACATCCCCACATGTAAGAAAAAACATTCACAAGAGCCTCAAGCACTTAAAAGCATTCAAAGAGTCAGATACGATTATTATTGAAGTTGAAAGTGAAGAAAAAAAGGAAAGAAAACAAACACACCAAACCAATACATAGCTTTTCTTGGCTTGTTCATGGACACTAATTTTTGCTATTTGTCTCAATAAGGGACTGATTTCTAGCAGTATGATTTGGGGATAAGGTTGTTATAGTCCATTATTTTAGCTTGGAGTTACAGGTCTTAGCTGAGTCGCTAGACTAACATCAGCTTGTGTTCCCATGATAAAGATTATATGATTTTATTGTTGTACACAAGATATTGTTACTTTTTTTACTGGAGGTTAGGTTTCTATGGATTTCCTAATAGTGTTCAAGTAGGTGCTGCAGGCAAAAAAACAGCTTCTGGTTACATTACTTACTAACAGGAATTGTTACTAAGAGAAATAATAATCTATTCCAAAATGTGAATATAACACACCCCTCTAATTATGCCCAATGAAATATTTTCACTCAATCTAACTGGTTTGGCATACAATGGCATAAAGTAAATCAAGCCATTAGCACAGGTGGACAGAACTTCAATACAGACTATTGTAGCCTGCAGCCTTTCTTTGATTTTAAGCACTTACTAGGTTACATTTTCTTCTACGCCCGCGTATTCCCTAATTTGGGGTCACAGGGCTCTGCTTAAGCCAATCCCAGCACACAGGGTGGGAGGCAGCGGGTACTTCCTTGACAGGTCTATCGTACGTCCATACATGGACAAACAACCACTTACACTCACATTCTACGCAATTAGAGTCCAATTTACCAGAAACCGGAAAAACCCATGCAAGCACAGGGAGAACATGCAAAGTTTCTTATATTGTTACTTTTACAATTTAACACTATGTTTCACCTTAGGCTCCTTGTGAGTGTACAAGCTACTAGGGTTTTATTTTTCTCTTACAGGTTTTCAAGTATGATAGCCTTCAGAAGATGTATAAGCTATAAGTAGCCAATTTAGTGCTTTAGGGTGGATTGAGAAGCACTGTAATGTGCTTTTTAACCCCAAAACTATTGCATTATGACTTAATGCATAGGCATCCTGATGAATCCAATTTGAGCAGATCTCAGAAAGCACAACCAATTTCTAATAGACTTTTCACCCAATGTCACACAAAATTGTATTGCTCACTGGAATTCCAAATGCTTACATTTTTTAACTACAAAGTTCTTGTCATGACAGTTGATCAAAGCTCTAACTAACACCTGGCACCCCATAACAAATGACCCTGACAAACTTCTCTTTATAAAGCCTTTTCTTAAATGTAGGAACTTATTACAGTCTGTAAATGCCTTGCATATATTTTATGCCAAAAAGAGTTAACTATTTATAAATGATAACAAAAATTATTTTAAAAATTATTCAATCATCTACACCAAAGGCCGGCATGTTAAAAAAGAGGTCAAGCGCATCAATAGAGAAATCTTGTGTGCCTTGACTTTATTGTACTGATTTGTCTAGTTATGTATTGGTTTTTTTCAGAATAAGACAAATTTAAAATAATCTTATTGACTACATCTACACATCATCGCCAGGGTTCAAATACACACTGGTTAATTCATATGTGCTCAACAATCTTGCATTTGCTCTAAAATGTTAATTAAGCTTATGCAACAGACCTTCAGACTGATAGCATTAGGTTTTAGATACTTGTTCAGTTTAAATGGTAAGTAGAAACGGTAGAAAGTATAATTGACATAAAGCAAATAATGTTGTTTCGGTTTGCGCCATAACATGTTTAAGGGCTTTAATACAGGGTTGTGGGAAAGTGTTAGTCTAGTGGTTAAGGTGCTGTTAATTGAAAGACAAAGGTTTGATTCTGAGTGCCAACAAGTTACCATTGCTGGGCAACTGAGCATTTTATCATTTAATAAAATAAATGCAGGTTGCTCTGGAAAAGGGTGTCTGCCTTTTTGCTTTAAATGTAAATGTCAATGCCTCTAAAAAAACTTGTAAATGTCTTTTAAATAGTCTATAATATGAACATATGTTTACAGAATCCATACATTTTTTTTAAATCTTAATTAATGCTCATTGCCACTGATATAAACAGCTTGTATCTTCAGGACAGGTTTCAGTTGTTTTCATGTGGGCTGTTAAAAACGACACAAGGTTTTTGGAAATCTTGTAAAATTAACTAAAAATGTCAGAAGTATCACAGTCGTCTTTCGAGTGTGTCATATGCATCATACGTTTAACCAGTGGTCCTTGAGCTTGATATACTTCAGCCTGTTAAAACTGATCAGGTTTAGTGACAATAAAAGTGTTGCTTGGTTGCACCTTTCTGAGGACTAAAAGTGAATAAATCAATCAATGCACACACAAGGCGGAATAGAGAGTCAGAATCTAGACTGCAATTATATACAATCTACTTGCGTCATAGAGCTGTTCTCCAGTCCATTTAATAAAGACATTTCACTGACAGCAAAAATTGTGCAGGAAATGTAAATGTAGACAGTTATGACAGATGATAAACTCATGACATGAAATTTGGAAAGATGGGTAAAACAAATTGACTTTATCTACTGCTGTTCTGGGATGGGAAGTCCATAAAAATCCGATTAGTTTATGAGGGAAAACAAATAGAGCTGAGCTCCCGGCCAGCAAATGACATTCATGTAGGAGGTAAATTACAACGTTTCAATCAACAACAAACAAGAATTGTGAGTTTTTCTTTCTTGATACAATACTGAAAGCTACACTATAAGCAAGACCTGTCCTCAAGGACACACTAATGTTTTATTAATTATCCCCACATTTTCTTTTTCTCCACACACACATCTCTCTCTTTGCTACAGCATAAGAGGCAAAAAAGGAATTACTCTTTTGCTCGGGTCAGCCAATCACAACCTGTACACTCTTGTAATTACAATTCAGTACTTAACATGTTTACTTATACCCCGTGTTTGATTAACTGTGGAGGTGTGAGGATGAGGATCAATGAGAATTATAATTAATCTTATAATTATAGGGGGGCGCGGTGGCGAAGTGGTTAGCACCGTTGCCTCACAACAAGAAGGTCCAGGGTTCGAATCCCGGGCTTGGGGTCTTGCTGTGCGGAGTTTGCATGTTCTCCCCGTGCTTGCGTGGGTTTCCTCTGGGTACTC
>JAOTQW010087493.1:0-11214 GCA_026260075.1 Sisor rabdophorus | reverse complement strand
TCCAGCAGACCCCCGTGACCCCGGATTCGGGAATAAACGGGTAAAGAAGATGAAAGATGACATTAGGTTAAATGGTAACTCAAAATTGTCCAAAGGAGTTAGAGTAAGTGTGTGTGTGGATGTTTGTCTATGTGTGGCGCTGCAATGGACTGGCAACCTGTCCAGGGTGTCCCACCTGTCCCACCCCTGTCTTTTGCCCTATGTGTTCCAGCAGACCCCCGAGTTAAGGAAGAAGCGGTTATCGACGATAAATTAAAGAATGAATGAATGAATGAATTGCAGAATGTGAATCATTTGAATTTTTTTACAGAATGTGAATCATTTTAAATAAATAATTGCAAAAAAGAATCACTGAGTTTCATTAACCTGTAGGAGTTGAGCTCATCTGTAGCCAGGCTGATCTTCTTTCCAGCTTTGTTGAGTTGTTCCTCTTTCTGTGAGCGCTCCTTTTCCTCCACTGTTAACATCCTGCATGACAAAAGAACTATTTTCAGGTGCTTAATTATATTTACACACACAAGTGTGAAATAAATAGGCGTCACCGAGCGTTCACCTGTGCAGTTTGAGTTCCTTCTCTTGGTACATCTCAGACATGATCTGCAGCTTGTGCTGAAGTTTCTCGATTTCCCCGTTATAGAACAAGCTGTCTGACTGGAGTGACTCTTTCTCATGCTGCAGCTGATTCAGACCTCCTGTAACAGAGAGGAGAAAAGATCAACAAATCTCAGCGAAGGAAGGTAACATGGCAGAGCTAAGAGGGCGGAGGACTGTAGTGACGAGGTAAAAAATGAGCATGAGTGCAAGAAATTAAATAAATAAATAAATAAATGAATGAATAATAAATAAAATAAAAACCTTGTAGATCTTCTTTGGCTTTAATCTCATCTGACAGTTTGGCAAACATTCGGTCTTTGTCCTCCTCCACTGCCTTCAAATCTGCACTCATCTATTAAGACATCACCAATCGTTTAACTTTACAGTGCATTAGGCCCAAGTCACATGCACACACAGGCCCAAGTCACAGACAGATGCAGACAGACACACTACCTTAGCTGCATTGATGAGTTTTTGTACTTTTTGTTTCTGGTTGAAGTCTGAAAATCAATCAAAATGCTCAGATTATAGAAATAAAAAAAATATTACAAATTAAAAAAAAATTAAGAATTATTCGTATCATAACATTCAGACCTGAAGAATTTTCCACTGATCCACTCGCATCATTGACAACGCTATCCTCCTCCAGGTCCCAGTCTCTCATCTTCAACAGACATTCTGTAAGAGACTAAGAGAGACAGAGGGTGAGGGAGAGAGATAAAGAAAGAGACAGAGAAAGAGACCATATAACCAATGCAGTGGAACAGATTTATAAATATATAAATTGTAAAATTGTGTCATATGATTGAGTATTTATCTTTTACTGGTAGTTTTTTAATCTTGTAGCTTAAAAAAACTGAAAGAGAGAGACAGACAGTAAGAGAGAATTAATATACCTTTATGTTCTCATCTTTATTGATGCAATTGTCCATCATTCTGCTGTGGGACGTCTTACACATCTTTCTCTCTTCCTCCAGTTCACTTAGTCGCTCCTTCCATCCCTCTACCTCCTGCTCCAACTGAGGACCAGAACATACACACGTAAGCAAGTGCGTGCAATCAGGAACACGCGCACAGACAGACAAGCAAACACACAGACAGAAAGAAAGAAACACACTGAAGACAGAACAGTCACACAAACACACAGACACCTTCTTTACCTGTGCTTTGCTCTCCTGCAGCATGCTGTTCTCCTCCTTATCCTGCTGGAGTTTCTTCTGCAGTCGCTCAGTGTTCATCTGGTGGATTTTTAGAGTTGTTTTATCCTGAAACACAAATGATATTTTAATTTCTTATTGATTTCTGAGATACTTTCAGAGAAAAATCCCCGCTTTTCTTCAGGTTAGAATTTTGTGCTTTAGCTCTGTGGAGGTTGAACTGACTGGTTAAGGTTGAAACTTGTACCTGTTCTAGTTGGGATTTGTGTTCCAGGGCCTCCTGCTCAAGCTTCTTTAACATCTCTGCCAGTTTTGCAATCTGAAACACAAAGAATGCAGTGCGAGTTTTTCCTTCAGATAGAAGAAGATGGAGAGTGAGGCGATGAAGGAGTGTTTTCAGTTATTCACCTGCTCTTTCTGTTGTTTCCTGAGCTGATCCTGAGTCTCCAGTTCCTCCTGCATTTTCTCCATGTCACTCTCCATCAACGCATTCACCTCCTCCTGCTGCTTTAACAAAACCTCACACACACACACACACAAAGAACCTTTTGATGTCCTTATATACAATTCTGTCACTTTGCAGACTTTCTGAACCGGTAATGTTTTTTTAATATTATTTTAACCACAGAGACTCTCCAGGTCACATCACAATACAGCAACATTGCTTTTAATTTTAAAATTACAGTGTGATAACCTAAAAATTTAAACTCACAACCTTCTGGTGTTGTGAGAATCACCACTTCTATTGTCATTCTGTATAACTTACAGTTAACCATCATGTCTACTTGAACATCTTCCAGAAAATAAAGAAAAGAAGAAGTGAAATAAGCATCATGTAAGTATTTACCTCTAAACCCTCTTTCTCTGAAGCCTGAGCTGAAAGTTCACCTTTCTCCAGCACAGCCTGCAGCTTCTTAAACTACACACACACACACCTCTGTCTGATTAAAATTATTTTCATATTTGATGAGGACTGGCTGTTAGATTTAATGATGCAATAACACACTTTTGTCAAAGATGCTATTCTGTACACACCTTGTGTTCACACTCACTGAGTGTCTGCAAAACTTTACACTTGTCCTCCAGAAGCTCTGCCACTTTTTGCCCCATCCTCCGCTCTTTACCTGGAAAAAAACGAGAGAAACCAATCAGACTCTTTGATTTTGAGCGAACAGGAATCATTTGAAGGTCATGAGACTCAAACAGAGACTTACTGCAGTATAACCTGCTCTTAATCTGCAGAGAGGAAGAGAAAAGAGAAAGAGACATGTAACATCAGGGTGCAGAACACAAAGCAATTCTGTTTCAGCAATATAGAGCGAAGGGAGGTGCCATTAATTCTGAGCCAAGCTTTAGTAGAACAGGTGTTTTTATTTAAAAAGTGATATTTCACTTACTGCCTGAAAAAATCTGCAGGTGAACAGCAAGAAGGTGAAGAAGCCCAACGTGGCGGTGAAGAGCACAGCTTCCCATGGCACACCGTAAAGATCCGGTCCCGGGCGGATATCATCAGGAAGTGACATCACAACCTGTAAAAACAAACAACAAAACATACCGATCGCTTAATCACATGATCCCCTGCTTCTTATCTCGCTTAATTATCAGACCAAAATCTACACGGTTTATCCAAGGTAGAGCAGCCTGAAGTGCAAAAACGTGCAGACGTAACAATAACAATATTTATAATGGAGACTGTCTTACACATCACATCACATCAGTGTGTCAAGAAAATAAATCACACAAGCTGAAAATAATATAGATTTAGATTTAGCTGAAAATACAGTGGTATTTAATAATACAGAGGTTTCTTATTGTGCAGTTTGCATGTTTACTCTGGGTACTCCAGTTTCCTCTGACAGTCTAAAAACATGTACATGAGCTTAAATGGTGATTCTAATTTGCCCATAGGAGTGAGCATGGTTGTTTGTCTATGTGTGGCCCTACCATTGACTGGCGACCTTTTCAGGGTGTACCCCTGCTTCTCACCCTATGTGCGCTGAGATAGGCTCCAGGAGATCCCTGTGACCACGAGTTAGGGAATGCGTGGCTATAGAAAATAAATGTATGAAAATAGAGAATATGACTAGACTAGAATCGTGTTCTGATTCCTAGGTGATTCTTGGTTTAAATCCACCTGCTGCAGATCACCCAGTCCGTATCACTGTTCTTACTAATAAATAGGTTTTATTTTTGTTTTATTTTCTTAAACTAGCACAGATTTCTCATCCTCCCTCTCTCATAGCAATTTTATGTAAAAGAGGCTGTGAAATGAAACAACTCAAACTGCATTCATTGAATGAATCACGTCAGTAAAGTCTTAAACGTGTTTATTTATCAGAAATGAAACCGACGTTAGGATTTTGACGAGCAATCAATGTCTGTTGTAGAATAAAAGTTTATTTATTTAATGGAGTAAATATTCTACAACAGTTAGAATAATGAGATAAACAGGAAAGCGGAGTTTACACTTACATCCTTAATCTTCTCCATCGCCAGAGTGTAATAAATGTTCGCGATTCCTTCAGTATTATTCACATTCATTACATCAGATTCATTACTGGATCCTTCTGTCATGATTTATATTAGCTTTGTTAAACAGAACCCAACGTTACTTTCATTTATTTTGTTTATTTCTATTTATCCCATATGTTGTAGCTCGTAGCGGCGTACGCATGCGCAGTGTGCGGGGAGGAACATCGCTTCAGCTCGAGGGGAACACTTTTCTTACTACAGTCTAAAGTAATATCGCGGCAGAATCAAATCGCTTTTTAAATCATTTTATTCGTTTGTATAAGGTACGTTTTAAAGTTATTTTTTATTAAATTTCGCGAACACTATAGAGAGCTAACACCTCTTTCGGGTACCACATAGTTTATTCCACACGTCACCAAAACGCCACAGTGGCTACATGCAAAGTCGTTTCGCGCATGCGCACACCAGACTGTTTTCCGGCGTAATGTCGGTGTTAAGTTTCAAAGTGTATATGTATAATACTAAGTGTACATAAATAAAACGCAGTACAATATTTTATTTGTATGTTATATTAATTAAATTAATAAATGAATGAACTTTTGTTGATTGTTTTATATTGCTATTCTGCCGATATCGAGAGGGTTTTTGTCGTACAGTCCTGTCAGTTACTTTAATCAATCCTTTATTTATTTATTGAATTATTTATTTTTCACAATGGTTTCCACTCACCTTCTGTTCTTCCTCACTGATCATTTTTACACACTTTATCGGGTGAGCTATAACCTGAACCTGGACCTGGACTTGGACATTACCAGAGCTTTGCTTTCAGTTGCATTTGGTGACATAATAAAGTGTGGAGAGTAAAAAACTGCGCAGGCTGAAGCGCAGCCTTAAAGGAGCAGATTCTGAGGCTGATTCCTACCTGACCGATGTTGTGTAAACTCATCTTCACCATGTAAATGAACACACCAGGGATGATTTCAGGAACAAGAGCTGTGTACGAAAGAGGGGCTCCTTCAATTCAAAAGAAAAAAAATAAAAATTAGTAAATTAAAAAACAGGCGTAATTTGTTAGACATCACTCACTCAAACAAAGCACGTAGATAAAGCTTGGCTTTCATGGGTTTCTATGGCTTTTAATTTCGTGGCGGAAGCTCTTATTTAGGGCAACTTACATTTGATCTGTTTTTAATACTGAGGAATTGGGGGTTGAGTTATCCCCCAGTAACTCCAGTTATCGGGGGTCTGCTGGAGCCTGTGGAAAAGGTAGGGGAAACACATTGGACAGGTCACCTGTGCATTGCAGGGCCGTACATAGATAAACAACCACACACTCGCACACTCACTCCAATGGGCAACTTAGAATTACCTAATGTTTTGGACTGTGGGAGAAAACCGGAAAACCTGGAGTAAACCCACGTCAGCACGGGAAGAACATGCAAACTCTGCTGTGGGGTAATGGTTACAGCAAGAAGGTCTCGGGTTCGATTCTTGGGCAAGTGGTCTTTCTTTCCGGAGTTTGCTTGTTCTCCTCGTGTTTGCGTGGGTTTTCTCCGGGCTCCTCCTATAGTTCAAAGACATGTACAATAGGTTGATTGGTAATTCGAAAGTGCGCATAGGAGTGAGTGTGAGTGAGTGAGTGAGTGCGTGTGGTTGCTCGTCCCTGTGTGGCCCAGCAATGGAGTGGCGACGTGTCTAGGGTGTACACCTGCCTTTTGCCTATCTCTGCTGGGATCAGCTCCAGCAGACCCCTGTGACCCGGAATTAGGAAAAAAACAGGTATAGAAGATGAATGAATGAATGAATGAATGAACTGCATTCATATAAAATTACCATCGTCCACTAATATATACACACCTGGCCACAGAAAACCTAAGCAGACATATCGTTCACTCATTCACATATCTATCAACCTATATCTATCACCCAGGGGTGTGCTGTCAGGGTCAGTATGTCCTTCTCTGGTGGCCTAAACAATATCAGAAGCTCATCTAAAGTCTTACTGTCCATCTTACTACATATTGCTCACATCACTTTACATTTTTATTAAAACATATTTTATTTATTTGTTATTTCTTCTCTATTATCTACTTTATTTTTTGTAGCGTAAATTATTATTTATGCAATTTCTTTAGAGCAATCAGAAAGCAGTTCTCTGCAGCTGTTTGGTGTGTAACAAGTGATGCTGTACCGTTTCTAGATTCCTCTGGTTTTAGAGACTCTTTGATGATTGTCTCCGTGCCCAGATGAGAATCAGTTTTCCGTCCACTCTGGAAGGTGTGTAATGTTCTCATCTTTTCGTGATCAGAGAGTGAGTGGTCTTTATTGGTGCTGGTCTCCATGTTGTATCCTATTCTCATGTCTTGCTCAGAGATGGGGGTGTTCTCAGTCGTGCTTACACACCCTTCAGTCACACAGTCCATGTGACTCAGATCTGTTAGGAGAAATATATGAAAAGATTCTGTAGTGTCCAGGATCAGCAAGATCTTGATGTTTCCTTGCTTATCCGAGGTTCTTCATCAATTTAAGTGAAATATCTTCAATAACACTATCCCTGACCTACTACCACTAGTTTAAAGAAACATTTCCTCAACGGTTATATATATATATATAGTTCATTAGTACCTTGATGTTTATCTACACTGCCATCAGCTATCACGGGTCTAAACGTCTTTGGAAGCATGGCTAAGACAGTGTGTAGGGATTGTAGAGACAGCTTGATTTCTTCATTTTCGGTTTTCAGAAGATGTTCCAGCATTTGTTTAAAATCATGAACCTCAGCAAGCTCGTTACTGTGAATATTTTCAGAGTGTGTGATGATGAAATGCAGCCGGGTTAAGGTTTCTTCACTGAAAAATCTCAAAAGAACTTGTATGTCCTTCTCAGTAAGAAGAGTTTGAAGGTTTGGATACGTATATTTCTGCATCTGAGCTGATGTTTTTGTTTTGTAGTGTTTAACATCCATCGTTTTATCTTCATGTTTTACATTCCCATGAATTTGAGTTTGAGCTCCATCAGATGTATTAGCAATGGAATCATATGCTCCAGAGGTGTGTGTTGATGTGGACCACTGTAACACAAAGTTTTCGTGTGTCTCAGACTTTCTGGACTTGTCAGGATCGAGACTGTGAGAGTTTTGAGCTTTAGCGTTGTGTAAACTTAACTGTTCTTTCTGAATAATATCTTTATCCTCTTTTTCTACACCTGACACCTTCTGAGTGAAGCTGACATCCTCTCTTTCTCCAGTGACATCACCTCCTGCTTCTTCTTCACCCTCTCTCAGAATCACATCTACACTGCCTTTTTGTCTACCAGTTTGATTTTCATTATAGTTTACACCGTCTCCAGCATTTTTTACTTGGTTAACCTCATCCTTTGTGTTTTTTCCAGCAAACTCCTTTGATTTTTTTTTTTCTCCATCGCTTTCGATGCTGGTGGCATCTATGTCCTTAATTTCTCCAGCAGACTCCACTGAAGTAACATCAATAACTTTATTTTTACAAAGATTTGTTTCAATAACATCAGCTCGTGCTTCATCATCCTTCATTGAAGTAATGTTTACACTTTGGTTCTTTTCTCTATACTCTGCCTGAGAATCATCTACCCTGTGTTCCTTAGTGTTGGAATCTGAATGGTTGATCTGTTCTCTGTCTCTTCTCTTCTCTGTCTCTTCTGTCTCAAGTAACATGTCTGCTCCTCTATCTTTATTCTGAATTTCCTCAGATTCATCCACAATGTCAGTGGTGTTCTCTGTAATCTCAAGCCATGACTCAGGCTTCTCAGACTTCTCAGGCTTCTCAGATTCCTGTGTCAGCAGGCCGGTTAAATCAGACTGACCAGTGATATGATCTCTTTTTGGATAAATCTCACAATTCTTTCCAACATCTCCACAGCTATCCTGTTTATGACGGTCTAAGGAGCCTTCTAGAGCATGTGTTTGCACCTCGGCTACCTTAACCTCACGTACAGCTTCTTCTTTTTTCTTTTCCCTTTCTTCTACATTAATCTCTGTGAGTATAACATTAAGCTCATCATCTTCATGGCTCGGCCTTTCCTTACCTCTATCAGGTTCCTTTTCTTCTGTGAAAGGTTCAGATGATGATTTGGGGTCATTAATCATCATCAAAAAACCATTGATGGAAAACACAGGTAAGGGGTTTCTCAAGTCACTCAGTTCTAAAGTTTTACTATCATCATCTTCCTTGCTCTGATCAAGCAAAAAGTCTGGCTTTGATCTCAGAGACTGGCTTGTTTTGGTTTTATCATTTCTTGGTTCTGTCAGAATGTCCCTAACAGTCGACGGGCTATTCATCAAAAAGGACAATGTTTCTTTGGTGCTTTCACTTTGTGTTAGGCTTTGGCTGTCTCTCATGACATCAGGAACATCTCTTAATTTAGTTGGATCTCCATACACATTGTCGATTCTGCTATAGATGCTGCTGTAGCTTCTTGCATTCTTATCCTTTTTCATGTTCTCTTCACTGGTTTCCAGTTTATCTGTCAGGCTTGGATCTACATCCACGCTCTTAGATGTTCCTCCACCTGTATCACTATCAGCAATGTTTTTCTCAGAAGTGTCTCCATAAAATTCTGTCATTCTTTTGTAGACGCTTTGGTACCATTCTTCACCAAGCTTCACATTTTTGCATTGGTCTTCCTGATTGCTCACTTCCTGTTTCTGCTGATGTTCAGCAGATTTTTTGTCATCTTTGTAAATTGATTGGACTGTTTGCATGTCAGGGTTGTCACTGAATTTCATTTTTTCTTCATTTTTACTGGATTCGCTTCTAATAGAAGGATCTCTGTAAAAGTTAGCAACGGTAGTGAAGACGTTGTCGTACCATCCTGCATGCTTCTTCTCATCTTCAGTGATTATCACCTTCAAGGCTTCTTTTTTGGGCCTACCTACTTCCTGTTCTTTCCTTAGAATGTGTATCTTTTCATTCTGATTTGAAACACTTTCTTTTTTATTTCCCAGCTCACTGGTCGATTCCTCATTATTGTCTTTTTCCTCTTCTTTTAATTCCAGAGCACTGTTCGTTTTATCTTCCGCCCTGTCCAGAGCTTTTGTTTGTATCCACTTTTTGCCCAGATGCTCCATGTTTGCGGATGTTTTTCTGCTCTCAAAGTTCTCCTCTTTATTCTTTGTATCTCCAGCATCATTAGCAAACCACCCGCTAACAGCAGCTCTGATCCAGGAAGCCCGGCTTAGTTCCTCTCTGTCTTTATTATTGTCAATATGCCTCGCTTCCACATTCTTATTCGGTTCAGATGATTTGGACACTCGGTCATCAAAATCACTGTTACCTAAATCTTCAGACCCGCCGGTTTGAGCTCCGAACTCATAATCTTCGAAGTTTTCCCCACTCGGGATTATAGTCCCGAAGGCATCCATACACAGAAAATCTGTTTCCTGAAAGAAAGGAAAGTTCACCTATGAGCCTCTCTACAGTTTTTTCCAGACACCTGCTTTTGCTTGAACCCTTACCTGCGTTTGCATCTCCACTTCCTTTTTCTCATCAACAAACACTTCGTCCAGTCTGACAGCAGCTCTGGGAAAATACCCAAAATCTTTATCTTTCTAAAAAAGAGACAAAATAAACATGTTAAAGCTAAATTAACTCTCAGTATTTCCACGGCAGCTCCTGATAATATGTTGCAGTGGGGGAAAAAATCAAGCCAACAACATGATCCACATCTAAGCTTCTGTTATCCTGTTGAAGAGTTCTGGAAATATGAACTAGAGGTTGTCTTACACTTCCAGCCCACAGATCGTTCCTCTGTCCTGACAGTTTGTGGTAAACGTCGATCATGTTGCCTTTTTTGAAGCTTAGGAACCTGCAGTCCCGAGCACTGTAATCTTTCAGCGCCTGAACACGACACATCAGACCTTCGACATGGACAGAAGAACAATGGCAGCTCAGTTCCAAATGGGGTTTAAATCAACCTAGACACGCGCCATTGAGAATAACAATGATGATGATGATGATCTCTTACGTGCACATGCTTGGTCACCGCAGGTTTTATAATCAGACAGTAATCCTGCCGTCTGCAGCATCAGACCGAAAAGAAGCTGCAGTAGGATCAGGAGACATGGCACAAGCTTGTTGCTGAAGGTCCACATATTTATCACAGCAACTCCAACTGCTCAACTTCGTCTCCGAGAAAAGAAGCAGAAGAGAGAGGAGCTAAAGCAGGAGCAGTGATCCAGGACGACAGAGACTAAAATGTGTACGTCTGAGAGAGGATCAGAGGTCAGTGAGTTAATCATTACCAACCAGTTCAACAGGAAGTGAAAACACACACCACAAGCAGCACGAATACTAAAACCCCTAACATCACCAACACCACGATCACTAATCTAACAACAACACTAACACCACAACCCTTACTATCACCATCAACACTACTAAGCTTACTAACAACACCAGCAACACCGACACCACCAACACTAATATAGCAACACTACTACCCTTACTAACACCACCACCATTACCAATACCATGATCACTACTATAACAACAAAACCAACACTAATACCCTTGCTAACACCACCAACAACACCACAACCAATCCCACGATGACTAATATAACACCACCCACACCACAACCCTTACTAACACCATCAATACTACCGCCCTTAATGACACCACAAAAATCACCACCATCAGTGAAGTTTTGCACACATCACAGTCTGTGTGTGTGTTTGAACCTTGGTTCATAGGTTTTGGTGACTGAATAAAATTACTGATAAAAGGTGTGAAGAGCTTTTTAGAAGATATTAAGAAAGTAGACGAGAGAAACAGAGGAAATTCACAGACTCATTAAAAATAAACAAACATATATGTCATTCATTCATCTTCTATACCTGCTTTTCCTGAACATTTCTAGGTCACGGAGGTCTGCTGGAGCCTATCCCAGCGCACATTGGGCGGCAGGCAGGGGTACACCCTGGACAGGTCGCCAATCCATCGCAGGGCCACACACACAC
>JAOTQW010087435.1:0-11219 GCA_026260075.1 Sisor rabdophorus | reverse complement strand
GCAAGAAGGTCGTGGGTTCGATTCCCAGGTCTTTCTGTGCGGAGTTTGCATGTTCCATGCGCTTGTGTGTTTCCCCACAGTAGAAATACATGTGCATTAGGTTGATTGGTGATTCCAAATTGCCCATAGAAGTGAGTGTGAGTGCGTGGTGTTGTTGTGTGCGTGTGTGTGGTCCTGCAATGGACTGGCAACCTGTCAAGGGTGTACACCTGCCTCTCGCCCTTATATTCGCTGGGATAGGTTGAATAGCTTGGCGCTCGGAAATAGGCGGGTTTTAGAAGATAAATAAATGAATATTTATTTCTGGAGAAAGTTTTTAATAAAACAAAATATCTGTACATACAAACACTTATCAAGTAGAAATATAGATATTTTTAAATTACAGACCTCTAAGTCTAAAATGTGTCTAAAATGTGTAATAAACACACAAAATCAACCAGTGCAATTCCACAATTGGAGGTATTGAGGATTCTGGACAGTGACCACAGCTACCTCTTGTGAATAAATCTACTGAATGACCTGTTCTCCGTCTTCTTTGGGTTTCACTGCCACCAGCACAAGGTTTCGGGGTGATAGTGCTGGATTAAACAGTGGAATCAGCTGGCTATGAAAACCTGTAAGTATTTATTTAAACATTACTTCTAGGTTCACAAAAACAAGTTACATGTTTGCGTCATATTACACCATTTCTATTATATCATGATACTACATAGTTGTACTAAATCCAGGGATGGTACAAAAGGTAGGGATGGTACATTTAGGCAGCTAGAATATTAGAGCTTAACTAACTATCATTTGAATAAACACTGATTAGCGCTGGCAAAAATAAGTGCAATAAGCGAACTTACTGAAGTTTCTGTCTGGCCTGAATGCTTACCTCTTTCCTGCAGGTATAGCATTCTGTCTAGAAGAATCAGAGTCTCCACAACTGGAGCCAGCAGCAAAGCTAGGCTGAAATATACCACCACTCTGCCCTGCTGATCCAGCAGGCCTTGCACAGAGACAGGGTCGAATGTCAGTTCAGCAGGGAAGCCAACCCGGGTGAGCCCCAGACGGGCATACCTATGAAAACAAGTAAACAATAATTGTCAAAAGTTTAAAACACTAGACCAAAATGAAATTCGGGGACAAAATACATTTGCACTGCAAAATAGTCATCTTTTATAATTCATCTTTTATAACTGCTTACTCCCTAACTCGGGTCTCATAGAGCGCACATAGGGAAAAAGGCAGGAGTACACACACCTCGACAGGTCATAAGTCCATCAGAGGCCACACATAGACAAACAATCACACACTCAATCTTAAGGGCAATTTAGAATCACTAATCAACCTAATAAATATGTTTTTAGAAATAGAAGTACCCGGAGTAAACACAAGCAAGTGCAGGGAAAACATGCAAACTCTGCAGAGAAAGAATAGTGCATAGATTTTCTTACCTTTAGTATCAATGCACATCTTTTACACAACTTAAATTAACATAATATTTCATTAAAACCCTTCGTTTAATTAACTTGTTTCTCCGCTTTTGTGGTTGTCACTGACAACCGTGTTCATTGTTTTAAAAACAAACATGTCAGAAAAAATAAGAACACCTTTAGCTTAGTATTTGTTGTATTTTCAGCTAGTTGTTTAATATTTTTTGTGACGTATTGCAATACTTTCCTGTGCTTCACTGTGTTGCCCAGTGGCAGATAAGTGGTTAAGTTGTTGGGGTGGTAAATGATAGATAATACTCAATACCTAGTAACGTAAAGTGCCACTGCTAGAATTTTTAGGCGCTGCTTAGCTGTACAAATGACAGGTAATGTAAGTTGCACCAGGTAAGGGGCACCTTCAACCAAGATCTATTAGAAATTCTGACCAAAAATAGTTCCAATTGTATGCACCCTTACTTGGTCCATCTTTGAGTGATAATGTGTATAAAAAGGACAACAATGTTGACCTTAATAGGTGTTATGGAAGATGAATAAAAGCTTTTGCTGATGGGCAGAACTAAGGTCACCCCCTTAAAGGAAGTTTATGGACAAGATACATTTTCTTGACTTACTATTAATAACAATCCTTATATAAAAATCCTATAATAAAAAGTATGAAATGATACTGACTCTGAAAAAGGTAGCATATGAGCTTTTTTAATGGTCTGAATGCCTGCTCTGCGTAGCTGGGGCCTATTTGCTTTGATGATGCACTCCAAGGCTGCTCGGTAGCAGTGAGATTTTAGCAGCAAGCTCTCATCCCTCAATCTATGGAGATAGTCCTCAAATGCATGGCAAGCTCCCTCACGGGCCTTATAGGATAGCTCATGACCGTGCAACCGTTTCACCCACTCGCTCATCGGGTAGCCATATTCTGAAGATGATGCTACATGATCATTTGTGTTATCAAATAGAGAGGGGTGGATTACTCCAGGTGGTGTGGGGTTCTCTTCAGTGGTGATTTTCATATAGCAGCAAGCGACAGAGGTGATTCCTCGAACATGGGGACAGTTAACAAAATGGCGGAGAAGAGTAGCGCTAAGGTCTCCACAAGCATGAAGTCCAGTTAGCACAAAATCTGAACACACTAGTTCTTTTAAAGTAGAGCTAGTCTCAGAAAATATGGAGGTACTACATTCCAATCCATTGTGAAGGCAATGTTCTGCAGTGAGTGACTGAGATACACAGTCATTTATTTCCTGTTCATGTTGCTTAAGAATGGATTCAGCAGGATTCTCATCATCATAAGCTACTGAACTGCATTCTCTTGTGCACATGCAATGCTGGCTTCTGCAAATGAGATCCGTTTCGAGCTCACATTCCTTGTCTGATGGCATTAACACCTGCTGTCTCTTTTTACAATGTCCTGGGTAACTCTCACTGTTGGTTTCCCTCTTCAGTAACTGCTGAAGGAAGGACTTCCAGGTGTCTCTGGGGTTAACCCAGCAAACAATGTGCCTTGGTAAAGGATCAAGTGTTTTGTGAGCGATGCCTGTCTGAAATTGTGAAAAATTTCAAACATTGTCATTTAATATTTATTTTCCTTTGTTTATCTACATACATAATTATTGAAAAATACCTTACGACATTCTTTGGCCAGAGTCAGAAGGAGCTGTTTGTCAAATTTAGAGGCCATGGAAACCAAATTAGGATCAGCCTCAACAGCAATAACATCCAGACCAAGTCCAAAAGACAGAAAACGGGTCAAATGGCCCTAAAATTAGATTTAATACTTGGAGTTAACAGTCCAAAACCGAAAGACTCACTTTCGTCATACTAAATTTCCTTATCTCTAAAAAACATTTATTATTCATGCCAAAATAGAGCACAACAACACAACTGTGACTGTGATATTGCTTTGATCAAACAGTTTTAACAAATCAATAATGACAAACTATAGGACATAATTTGCCACAATATGTTAAGTAATATATAGCAAATATATATAGATATATAAAGAATATATAGAAAATCTAGTGTATTTTCACAAAAGTGAGTACACTGCTTACATTTCTTATAAATATTAATTCATTCATCTTCTATACCCGCTTATTCCCCAACTTTCCGGGGGTCACAGGGGTCTGCTGGAGCCTATACCAGCGCACATAGGCAAAAGGCAGGGGGTACACCCTGGACAAGTCGCCAGTCCATCGCAGGGCCACATGCACACAACCACATTCACCCTTATGGGCAATTTAGAGTTACCAATCAACCTAATGCACATATTTTTGGACTGTGGGAGTACCCGGAGGAAACCCACGCAAACGCGGAGAGAACATGCAAACTCTGCACAGAAAGACCCCCAGTCCGGGATTTGAACCCAGGACCTTCTTACTGTGAGGCGACCATGCTAACCACTGCGCCACTCTTTCTTGTAAATATTTATTACATAAACTCTACAATGTAAAGTAGTGAACATACAGCTTGTATAAAAGTAAAAATTTGCTCTAATCTTGTAACACACAGCCATTAAACAAATTCTTAGCAATAAAAGTGAGTATACCCCTAGGAGGAAATGTCCAAACTTGGTCCAAGTAGCCATTTTCCCTCACTGTTGTCATAACTCTTTAGTGCCATAAGGTCTCAGATGTGACTGAAGTTGAATTTAGTGTTGCTCTCACTCTCTATACTGGGCAATAGAAGTTCATCATGGCACCTTATGGCAAAGAACTCTCTGGGGATCTAAAAAAATGATTTGACCTAAACCTTTGGCCTAGACTACAAGAAGTTTGCCAATACCCTGAAACTGAGCTGCAGCAGGGTGGCCAAGACCATACAGGACAGATCACACTCAAAACAGGCCTGGGGTCATGGGAGTCTGCTGAAGCCTATCCCAGCGCACATAGGGGTCCATCGCAGGGTCGCACAAAGACAACCGCACACACTCACATTCACTTTCATAGGCAATTTAGAATCATCAATCAACCTAATGTTTATGGACTAGAAGGAACCCAAGAACACAGAGGAAACCCACACACATGTAGGGAGAACATGCAAACACAGCATAGAAAGACCCCTTGGCCAGAAATCGAACAGGGACCTTCTTGTTGTGAGGCAACTGTGCTAAGCACTGCACCACAGCGATGGGAAATAGACAGATGAGTGCCGCCAGAATTGCTGCAGAGGTTAAAGGGTACAAAGACAAGCATGTCTTGCCTTACGTTCAGGGTGGTAACCATAAATTCCAACATTTACTGAAGCAGAGTATTCCAACCCCAAACCCACCTCCAAGACGGCCGCTGCCTTGCTAAAGGTGATAAACTGACCAAGCCCAGACCTAACCCTATTGAGCACCTGTGAGGCATCCTTAAACGGGAAGTGAAAGAGAGCAAGGTCTCCAACATCTAGAGGATTCCAGTGGCAACCTGTGGTAAACTCTATGTCCAAGAGGGTTAAGGCAGTGCTGGAAAATAGAGGTGGCTATACAAAATATTGACCCAATTTGGACATGTACTCGTAGGTGTCTACTCACTTTTGTTACTAGTTTATATATTGATGGTTGTGTTGAGTTTTCTGAGCAGATTTACACTGTTACACAAGCTGTACATTCACTACTTTACTTTGCAGCATAGTTGTATTTTTTTAGATTCCCAGCACCACCAAGCCACCACTGTGGGTTCTTGAGCAAGGCCCTTAACCCCCAATTGCTTAGTTCTGGATAAGAGCGTCTGCCAAATGCTGTGAATGTAAATGTACATGACATGTAAGAGGCATACTCGCTTCTGTGACATACTGTATAAGGCAAAAGCACGGCTGTGCTGATAGTCAATACTATAGAACCAAAAACTCTGTGTGTAAATTCTAACTGTCAGAGAAGACATGGTAACTCATAATAAGCCATGTCAGCCAAGAGGTTAAACCATGTGATAAACAATAACTCAGATGATTGTGACATTTCTGACATTTTTATTATAAAACAATGTAAAATTAACCAGAAAATTATAGAAGATTCACCTGCCCTGATCCAACATCAACCACATTGCTACACTGAGTTTGGTCACACAGCTGTTTAACCATCTGAAAATACATAGAGAAACAATGTATTACAGTAACAACATTTTAACTATATAGTAATTGAAATAGATAGTTATTTAGGAAAATGATCAAAAAGAACTTATATAATAAATAATCTAATATACTTCAGTAATGACAGACCTTAATTTTTCTTTTATTTGGACCTTATATATTAAATAAAATATCTATTTTGGTTAACCTCACTATAACCATACATTTTACTCTGTCAAATTTTACAGTTGTTTAGACAAATATTACCTTTCCTTAATTAAGATTTAAAAAAAAATCACTTACATAAAATATTTTATATTCAAAAAAAATTATATCTAAATGCTTTTTTAAAATCCTCACGGTATACAATGAATTAAAAAGTCTATTACAGTTTATACAGCACTAACAATGTATACGGTCATAACCCCCAGCCTTAATGTTAAATAAATACAGGCATTTTATTAACTATGTATTGGAGCATACTTACCACGCCAAGCTTACGAATCTCATGTTGTTTCTTTGGTTTTACATGTTTGCGAAAAATGTGTCCAAGCAGAGCACTTTGACTGCTGTTTGATTTAAATTCATCCGGCTTTACCGTGTTCTTGGACTGGTGGGCTGGGTACATTCGAGGAAATGCAAGTGTGTGAGCTGTGGCCCGCAGTGCCAGTAAAGAGAGAGGCCACACAGAAGGGTAGCTGAAATCAAAATGTTGATTTCAATTTAAGGTACTACAAAAATGATTGTTTGTACACAGTAATGGCTGATATGGATATTAAGAAAAAATTTAATACATCATATCTATAACAAATAACAACAATTTCATAAACTCTCATCTATGGGATAACTTAAAATTATCTAAAAGAGACTGTAAAAATTACTGCCTTGTCATTTGACCTGTGTTGAAGCAGTGCATTGACTTCGTGCATGTGCTTAGTCAAAAAGATATTCATTCATTCATTCATCTTATATATCCGCTAAAACTGGGTCACAGAGGTCTACTGGAGCCTATCCCTGCGCACATAGGGCTAGATGGGGTACACCATGGACCATCCATCACAGAGCCACATACAGACAAACAACAACACACACTCACTTCTATGGGTAATTTAGAATCGTATATCAACCTAAAGTACATATTTTTGGACTGTGGGAGGAAACCGGAGTAACCGGAGGAAACCCACGCAAGCACAGGGAGAACATGCAAACTCCACACAAAAAAAACCCGTACTTGGGAATCGAACCTAGGACCTTCCTGTTATGAGGCTAACCACTATACCACTGCGCCACCCTAAAAAGATATTTTTCTTATTATGTTGATATTTACTATACATGTGACTTCATTTTACATATGACATCTTCTATATCAACTTATTCCTGAAGCTAGGGTCACAGGGATCTGATAGACCCTACCCCAGCGCACATAGGGCAAAAGGCAGGGGGTACACCCTGGACAGGTCACCAGTCCATTGCAGGACCACACATTCACAACCACACGCACTCACATTTACTCCTACAGGCAAATTAGAACCACCAATCAACCTAATGCACATGGTTTTGGACTGTGGGAGATACAGCAAATAACTGAAGGGATACTATTATGCTTGAAGTGTAAAAATTTTTATTTGCTTATAAAGAACACCACAAATAGGGCAACTATTAACCCAACAGTTTGTATACATTGGCGCGTACTGTAATACAAACGATACACGATTTCTGGACTACGCATGCGCAATACTTGTACTATTACTACTACTGCTACTACTGCCTGACAATTCAAACATTCGTCCATTCAAAAAAGAACAAAACAAAAACAATGGTGATGCTGTTGCGGTTTATACTTACACTCTGTCTTTTGGCTTTCTTTCCAGGAGCAGGTCTGCTACCTGAGGTGATGATAAATCTTGCAAGGCGTTTTGCCATTTTTCAGGCAGTGTTTCCCACAGATTCTCACTAAAAAACTCCTGAGCATAAATAACAGTAAAAAGAATGAGGGATGTTTTTAAAAACTTTTTAAAGCACCAATCAATGTGAGTACAGACATTAAGCAGGACTATTTGTTTTAGGCGAATCAAAACATGAATTTATTTTAGAAGCGTTGTAAAAATGTGACATTTACAATAATATAGGCGTCGATTATATATTTATATCTAGACAGGAATGAAACAAGGTTCCTGGCCAGGTCCTTCTGCTGCTGCTCTGAAAGTGTAACCGAGAACATATTCGCATCACAATGTCACCAAATTCTCTTTATCCCTTATGTTCAAATTTACAGACGTTAAATCACCAACTGCAGTTCACTATACTAGAGCCTCTAACCTTACTATAATCCGATATGGCGACCTACTGACTTTAATATGAGCACTAGATAGTGTGTAAAATCCCGTATTTCATGACCTACGTAGTGCACTCTTTAAGAACTAAAGGCTTAGTTGGGATTCGTCCTATAAGGAAGGCCTACCCTCCGAACCGGAAGTGCATTTTAGCTGGACTCGTGCACCAAGGTATAGTGATCATTTAAAGTGTCTTAACGTTGAATTTGATGTATTTTTATTTTAATAAATTGTAACCGGGGTTGTAGATCGGTTAGCAGAAGACATTTACCAGAAATAATAAATTAGCTCAAAAGCAACACAATAAATTAGCTCAAAAAAGATTTTCGATTAGAAACTTTGGCTGGCATGTCTGTTTAAAATCTGGTTGGTATAACCGGTTTAGTTAACGCACAAAAGTACCTTGATATTAATTTATTATTTTTAAACCTGTTATTTTAATAAATTTATCTCACTAAAAGTTATGATGTAAGTTTATTTTTTTGATCAAGTAGATTATCAGTTATGCTCCTTGGATGCAACACTCGACTAAAAACTTTGTTTAAGTTTAAGTAGTTTAAGCTTTTGTAAATGCACCAAATACACTGTATTTTTTAATATGTATTGGCCAGCTTACCAGTACCCCCATATAAACTCTTCTTCAAGCGTCCTGAATGCTAAAAACCCAATTGTCTTTGAAGGCCTTTGAATGTTGTAGCCATATGTAATTTCTATACTGTATACCTTATAAATCAGACTGGTGCTCTTGTCCTAACACTGGCAGCCAGTTACACTTAGTTGATTTTAAGGAACTGGTACTAGGATTATAAAATACTCAGATGGTAGGATTAAGCCAGTTAGATATTCCATTAGCTTTTAACTATTACACAGCCAACAGTTGGAACTTTGAGAAAACATAATTCATTTATCTTCTATACCCTCTTATTCCCGAACTCTGGGTCTTGAGGGTCTGATAGAGCCTATTCCAGCGCACATATGGCGAAATAAGCCTTGACAGGTTGCCAGTCGATAGCAGGGCCGCATAGCCACATAGATATGTGCATTTACACTCACTCCTATGGTCAATATAGAATCAACAATCAATCTAATGTACATGTTTTTAAACTGTGGGAGTACCCGGAGAAAACCCATGCAAACTCAGCACAGAAAATCCCCTTGCCGGGGAATTAAAGCCGGGACCTTCTTGCTGTAGGGGGACTGTGCTAACTACTATGCCACCCCGCTGCCTTTCAGCTGAGATCAAATGGCTTAAATCAGTTGCTGTCCTTAAATTCAGAACACAGCTGTTTAGTGCATTCAATGATTGAGCTGTGACCGAGCTGAAAATCTTTGTTTTTATTAGAATTTAAAAATATTTTCTGTTGTGATTTTCTCTATAGCAATTGAATTTTTTTGCAAAGGTGCCCAACAAAGTCATGGATTGTTAAGGGTAGGGGTTGGTCTTACATAGCTGTGTATATTAAGTGCTTTTTTTTTGTCATATCAAAAATGGACTTTTTTTTCCCCTCCATACACAGATCCTCCACATGTAGGGGCTTAATAAGCAGTTGAGCTGATCATCACTACTGGGCTTACCATCATTAGAAATAAACAGTTACTGTATTGGGCATTTTCTTTTGTTAAAAGATGGCCGAAATAACGCTTAACTTAAACTTTAATGACCCCAGTCATAAGGAAAGACGAGAGAAGGGAACTGGAAATGCTAAACACAAAAGATTTGTCCAAAAGAGGCGCTACCTGGAGCGCAGGGGTTTTCTGAATAAAAAGCAAGTAAATAAAAGCAAAAAGAAGGACCATTCACAAGCCAGTTCTGTTTTTCCTGAATTTACCACTCCACATCCTGCATTGTCCATAAATCCCTCCAGTTCTATGCAAGCCCACCATGGAAACGCTGTAAACTTCAAGGAATTCACAGTGCCTTCAAAGTCAACATCTGAAACAGGATCAGGATCCAGCTCAGCGCTGTACAACCCTATGAAATATGTTGCCCTTGACTGTGAGATGGTAGGGACGGGGCCTAAAGGTAATTGCAGTGAGCTAGCCCGCTGCAGCATAGTCTCATATGATGGGGATGTTATTTATGACCAGTTCATCAAGCCAGTTAATCCAGTCACAGATCTTCGCACTCGCTGGAGTGGAATAAGATGGCGAGATCTTCATACAGCAACACCCTTTAAACAAGCACAGGGAGAGGTAAAGTTAAGCTTATGCTTTTAATTTATAATCATGAACTTGAGTAAATTTGTTCATTTGCAAAACAAGGATTCACAAATACCCATCTGCCCACAGATTTTAAAGATTATTAATGGGAAAGTGGTTGTGGGCCATGCTGTCCAAAATGACCTTAGGGTTTTGCACTATTCCCACCCAGTCCATCTCTTGCGAGACACCTCTCACATTCCCATTCTAAATCAAAAAGCTGGTCTGCCTGAAAACCAACCTGCCTCGTTAAAGACCTTGACAAGGCTTCTGTTACACAGGGAAATACAGGTGTGTCTAACATTTAAAAAGTCAACTTTGATATTTTCGCTTTAGAGTATTTTTGTAGAATATTTTCCATATATTCTTTGTGATTTGAAGTTTTTGAAGTTTGAAAGTTTTACTTTCAGCCTAATATGCCTTTTTTGTGTTTCCCAGACTGGAAAGAAGGGCCACTCTTCAGTAGAAGATGCAAAAGCCACCATGGAGCTATATAAAATTGTAGCTGTGGAATGGGAGAGAACTTTGGCATCAAGGACTGCTTTTTAAATAAAAAGATAATAACAGCTTGGTGAAGCCAAGTTTACTACTTGATAAAAGTTTTAAAATACAATTTTAGGCTTCAAAATGTAAATTTAAAAAAAAAAATTTTATGATACTTTTTTCATCATCAAGTTTATAAGGCATTCTTGTTTGTTGATCTACATGTATGATTTGTCATTTTTAAAAAATATATAAATTGCAATTAGTAAAGATTTGTTGGGTTCAATTTTTTTTTTTTAGGTTAAAATAAGAACTTGGTACAGTATATATTGAATTGAAACAACCCTTCCTCATGATCATGGTGCTACATATAATTTGAAGCTTCTTAACACATTTTTTTCAAATTACATTTTAAATTGAAGAGCATTTTAAATCAGATAGCAGACAGGGAAAGCAGGTTTTACTACATATTACAAGACAGAACAATACTATGATAGTGTACACAGAGAAGTGCTGAATATAATACATTTTCTTGTATATGTATAGATCGGGAGCAGGAGTCCAAACTGAGAAAAAGCCCAAGAGGATGAGATCAGATATCGGATCACCACTTTAAGCTCACTGTTGTGCCATCATGTATAACACTTGCTTTCAGCCTAATCGTTAATAGAATCTTCTTCTTCTCCTTTCGGCTGCTCCCATTTAGGGGTCGCCACAGCGA
>JAOTQW010087386.1:0-11222 GCA_026260075.1 Sisor rabdophorus | reverse complement strand
ATCACTATATATATATATATATATATATATATATATATATATATATATCCCACCTCACAAAATTGGGATCGGAGCACAGGGTCAGCTATGATACAGTGCCCCTGAAACAGAAAGGTTTAGGGGGTCTTGCTCAGGTACCCAACAGTGGTGTACTTGGGGGCGATGGGACTGGAAGGGAGGTCTTCTTGGCGGCGGCGGTTCTAGAAATCCATTCATTTATCAATCTATTTATCTAGTTTACCTTTTTAATCACATAACTGACTCTGAAATAACAATAGCTGTATATGGCATAATTATTATTTTAAACTTTTAATATCTATACTTAAATTACGATATTGATATTATGTATAGATATTAAATAATATCATATATAAATTACGTTATTATGTATAGATATTATTTAGATTATCAATATTTAAGTCAAACCCTCAGTTTGGTTTGTACTTGCACCAGTCCTGTGGTTGTTGAAACATAAGGCCATTACCCAAGTTTGTGTTTGTTGAATTTATAGCTTTTTTCAGCTATTTAAAATTATGTTATTATTAAAGTTATGCAATATGAGGTTATATATTGTATACTCAGCCATGTTTTGTGAGATGAATGAATGAATGTATATATACTATATATTCATTCATTCATTCATCTTTTACACCCGCTTCTTCCCAAAATCAGGGTAATGGGGCCTGCTGTAGCCTTTCCCAGCTCACATAGGGCGAAAGGCAGGGGGTACACCCTGGACAGGTCGCCAGTTCATCGCAGTGCCAAACGCACACAACCACACACACACACACACACACACACACACACACTTACACACACTCACTCTTATGGGCCATTTAGAGTCACCAATCAAACTTAATACACATATTTTTGGACTGTGGGAGGAAACTGGAATATCCGGAAGAGCACGGGAAGAACATGCAAACTCTGCACAGAACGACCCTGTGCCCGGGATTCGAACCCAGGACCTTCTTGTTGTAAGGCGACCGTGCTAACCACCGGAAATCAATTATTATATAAGAAGCAATACTTTAACTTAAACATTGTCTGTACTCTTTTCACCACTGGTGAAACAAAGGTTCCCCTAAATAGCATATGCCACATAATATTATTCTAGTATTCTAGTATTCTAGTAACACAAACTATCGCTTTAAGAAGCAGAGAGCAGAATGGAAACTTCCCCCCCTCCTCCCCTTCAATTGTTACTTCCTCAATACACTTTCCAGTAAGTACATTGGCCTCTTGTGTAACGCACCAATTTCACCCAAAATTCGATCTCAAACAAAGCACACAAAAGACTTTAAGAGGTGAGTTTATATATTTTTTTCTCTTTATTCTATGATGATTTATTTCATTTGTAAGCTATAAGCTACACAATATACGTGACACGTGTTCTTCTAGCACAGTGTATTATGTGGCTGTGTGGACTGGTCTTGACTCTCTCCATGGTTCTGGCAGATGTAAACGGTAAGTCATGCTCTTTATTAATAGACTATATAATAGAGAAATGTTTTTTTCTTAGAATTCTTCTTAGCAATATGGACAAACGATTTGGGACACCAGACCATTAGATCCATTTGTGTTTTTTATTTTAAATAAACATCCTATTTCAAGGGTGTCGTGGTGGCGTAGTGGTTAGCGTCGTCGCCTCACGGTGAGAAGGTCCCGGAGAGAACATGCAAACTTTCCGTGCTGAGTTTGCATGATCTCCCCGCACTTGCGTGAGTGATTAATAAATTGTCCAAAGGGGTGAGTGTGGTTATTTGTCTATTTGACGGGGTGACCTAGTGGTTAAGGTATTAGACTTATACCAAAAAGACAGGGATTCAATTCCCAGTATCACCAAGCCACCACTGTGAGCAAGACCCTTAACCCCCAATTGCTCAGTTGTAAGTCGCTCTGGATCTGCCAAATGCAGCAAATGTAAATGTGTTGTTCATCTGCAATAGACTGGTAATCTGGTTGTACCTCTGCCTTTCATGTGCACTGGGATAGGCTCCAGCAGACCCCTTGACTTAAAATTATAAGCGGGTATAGAAGATGAATGAATAAATGAATCAATCCCATTTCAAATGATTAGGGATGTCACTGGAGTTTATTCACTCCAACTATTACACACCAATATCTTTTCGGAGCTCAGGGACCTGGTGCACAGGGGACATTGCCATGCTAGAACAGTGTTTGGGTCTTGGATCCTGTAAAGTAAACGTTGGATGTTACAGTATATAAAGAACATATAGACAATTGTGTGTTTTGTGGCAACTGTTTGGGGAAGGCAAACTTTTGGGTGTAAGGTCATAGGTGTCCACATGATCTTGCTCATAATGTATTCTATTAATTTTCGTTGTTGATATTTGTCCTTTGTTCGCAGACACTGAGATATATAATATCTGTACAGAGGTACAGGACACCTATATTTCAATTCATTAGTTATTTTGAAAAAATAATACATTTATTTTTGTTTTAGCAAAAAGTTAATTTTTGTTCTTGTCCACAGGACAGGACAGCGGTAATACAGACAATGGACAATGAGAGCGAAATTAATTCAAGTAATTGTTTATTTACATTTATATGATAAAATACCCTAATTGACTTCAGAAGCTAACCTTAAATAAAAATAAAAACTATTTTTAATTTTAAAAATTCTGTGTGGAGTTTGCATGTTGTCCCCGCGCTTGCGTTATTTTCCTCCGGCTACTCTGGTTTCCTCCCACAGTCCAAAAACATGTTCATTAGGTTGATTGGTGATTCTAAATTGTCCATAGGAGTGATTGTTGCATAGTGCATGTGGTTGTGTGTGTGTGTGGCCCTGCGATGGACTGGTGATCTGTCTAGGGTGTACCCCCTGCCTTCTGACCTATGTGTGCTGGGATAGGCTCCAGCAGGCCCTGTGACCCCGAGTTTGGGAATAAGCAGGTATAGAAGATGAATGAATTATCTTTAATGCTGTCGGTTCCCTTTTTTGTAACAATATTGTCCTCAAAATTATTGCAAATGGTATTAAAAATACGATTATTTTTTAATTTTTTAATGATTAACTAATTATAGCTACTTTTAATGCTATTGAACCTCTTTAAAATCCCTCAAATCCTGTTATAAATAGCAGTCGTCGTGTGTGCGCTGGGATAGGCTCCAGCAGATCCCCATGATCCCAAGTTAGGGAATAAGTGGGTATAGAAGATGCATGAATTAATAGATAGTAGTTAACCCACTAACCAAGATCAAGGTTAATAAATCATATAGCTCACCTAATACCTAATCTGGCAAAGTATTTAAATGTTTCTAACTGTAATTATGCCTCCAAAAACCAACATGCACATGCTAAACAGTATCCAATTATAAATGCTTAAAAATAATGACGTCTCATACATTCAGATTTCATTAGTGTTTGCAAACCGCCGTAGTGTAACATAATAAGTGAATGATAAATGTAAATTAATTTTCTTGTTCCAAATAACCCTTCCAGGACTAAATCTTCAAATGCTGCTGTATTTTATATAAATTGTAGATTTAAATAACAATAAATTGTTGTCAACTTATTCATTATGCTAATTATAGTGTAAAGGTTGGGGTTTTTTTTAGAAATGAGGCAGCTCGATGGTTTAGTGGTTGCCTCCCCCGATCTAGAATCGAAACCCTTTTTGTGTGGAGTTTGCAGATTCTCCCCTGTGATTGAGTAGGTTTGCTCTGGGTACTCTGTTTTTTTCCACAGTCCAGAATCATGTAAATTAGGTTGATTGGTGATTCTAAATTGCCCATAGGATATGTGTGAGTGTGTGTGTGTGTGTGTATGGACTTGTGACCTTTTGCCCTTCAGTAAGCTCAGATAGGCTCCAGCAGACCCCCATGAATCTGAGTTAGGTAAAAAGCAGGTATAGGAAATGAATGAATGAATAAATAAATTAAAAATATATAATTAAATACATTTTGTAGTTTAATAGTTGATTGTTTAAAGCATGCGGCTGAAATGACAGACTGGGGGGGTCATCCCGGATGAGGTCTAGAATCTTTTTCAGTTTGAGTTTTTAGTCATCTAGTCTACAGTAGTTACATGCTATAACAGCCATTATGCTTGTTTTTATTCTGTGACACTTTAATTTCTCAGGTTTATCCCATATCCAATGTTTTATTTATCATTTGAATCTGTTAAGTTGTTCGTGGAGCACTGATTCAATTCCTGAGAATGCACAGTATTCTTCTTTCTTTCAGTAAGTGTTGCTAATTTTTGTCCTTCTCTGTATTTTTCTTTTCTTCTTGTTCTATAGAAACTCAATTTGCAATAGTTCAGTTTTAATTCCAAAGATTACCCACATGTTAGTAATTAGTGGTTTCCTTTTTTTTTGTCCTCACCACAGACTTTCCAGCAGACCCGATGGCCACGATTTTAACTGTATCTCTGATAGTTCAAAGAAAATGGTAGAATGTCAAGTTGAAATAAGTTGGCCTAAGTTGGAGAATGATTTGTTTGTTATTGTCAACATTTCTCTAAATGGCTACTGGTATATTGTCTGCCAATATTATACGCCAATAACCATTGGTAATTATTTTAACAATATCAATAATATAAAAAAGTAGTGTTCTTAAAACAATGCTAACATGTTTATTTAATTCCTTAAGTAAACAAGAAAAAAGTACATAACTATACATACAATTTGCTAATATAACTATACATACAATTTTCTAATATCACTATATTCCAAATTAGAATTTCAATTTTTTTTCTTAAGTTTTGCTTATCTATGCAGTATATTACAATTATAATACAACATAGGGGTGGGTGATATATACAGTGGCCGAGTAGGCACATCATATTATATGAAAAAGCAAACAGAAGTTCTCAACACAATTAAAACAGACAGAATCACAACAGAACTCAAGTCAAAACAATGAAATTAAGACAAAACAAAACAAAATCAAAACAAAACACAACAGAATTAAGTCGATATACAACAGAATTAGGTCGAAATACAACAGAATTGAGACAAAACACAACAGGATTAAAACAAGACACAACAGTATCGAGACAAGACACAAAGGAATCAAGACAAAACACAACAGAATCAAGACTGAACTCACTGGAATCAATATAAAACACAACAGAATCAAGTGGAAACACAACCGAATTGAGACAAGACACAAAGGAATCAAGTCAAAACACAACATAATCGAGACTGAACACAATGGAATCAAGTCAAAAAACAAGAGAATCAAGACAAAACACAACAAAATCAAATCAAAGCACAACAGAATCGGGACGAAACACAACAAAATCAAGACAAAACACGACCGATTTGAGACAAGACAAAAAGGAATCAAGTCAAAACACAACAGAATCGAGAGAAAACACAACAAAATCAAGACAAAACACAACCGATTTGAGACAAAACACAACAAAATCAAGACAAAACACAACCGATTCGAGACAAAACACAACAGAATCAAGTCAAAACACAACAGAATCGAAACAAAACACAATGGAATCAATACAAGACACCACAGAATCGAAATTAGACACAAAGGAATCAAGACAAAACACAACGCAACCAATGAATTGCCAATCATTAACATTTTCTCGCAGTAACAATACTATACTATAATGAAATATATATATATATATATATTTCATTATAGTATAGTATTGTTACTGCGAGAAAATGTTAATGATTGGCAATTCATTGGTTGCGTTGTGTTTTGTCTTGATTCCTTTGTGTCTAATTTCGATTCTGTGGTGTCTTGTATTGATTCCATTGTGTTTTGTTTCGATTCTGTTGTGTTTTGACTTGATTCTGTTGTGTTTTGTCTCGAATCGGTTGTGTTTTGTCTTGATTTTGTTGTGTTTTGTCTCAAATCGGTTGTGTTTTGTCTTGATTTTGTTGTGTTTTCTCTCGATTCTGTTGTGTTTTGACTTGATTCCTTTTTGTCTTGTCTCAAATCGGTCGTGTTTTGTCTTGATTTTGTTGTGTTTCGTCCCGATTCTGTTGTGCTTTGATTTGATTTTGTTGTGTTTTGTCTTGATTCTCTTGTTTTTTGACTTGATTCCATTGTGTTCAGTCTCGATTATGTTGTGTTTTGACTTGATTCCTTTGTGTCTTGTCTCAATTCGGTTGTGTTTCCACTTGATTCTGTTGTGTTTTATATTGATTCCAGTGAGTTCAGTCTTGATTCTGTTGTGTTTTGTCTTGATTCCTTTGTGTCTTGTCTCGATACTGTTGTGTCTTGTTTTAATCCTGTTGTGTTTTGTCTCAATTCTGTTGTATTTCGACCTAATTCTGTTGTATATCGACTTAATTCTGTTGTGTTTTGTTTTGATTTTGTTTTGTTTTGTCTTAATTTCATTGTTTTGACTTGAGTTCTGTTGTGATTCTGTCTGTTTTAATTGTGTTGAGAACTTCTGTTTGCTTTTTCATATAATATGATGTGCCTACTCGGCCACTGTATATATCACCCACCCCTATGTTGTATTATAATTGTAATATACTGCATAGATAAGCAAAACTTAAGAAAAAAAATTGAAATTCTAATTTGGAATATAGTGATATTAGAAAATTGTATGTATAGTTATATTAGCAAATTGTATGTATAGTTATGTACTTTTTTCTTGTTTACTTAAGGAATTAAATAAACATGTTAGCATTGTTTTAAGAACACTACTTTTTTATATTATTGATATTGTTAAAATAATTACCAATGGTTATTGGCGTATAATATTGGCAGACAATATACCAGTAGCCATTTAGAGAAATGTTGACAATAACAAACAAATCATTCTCCAACTTAGGCCAACTTATTTCAACTTGACATTCTACCATTTTCTTTGAACTATCAGAGATACAGTTAAAATCGTGGCCATCGGGTCTGCTGGAAAGTCTGTGGTGAGGACAAAAAAAAAGGAAACCACTAATTACTAACATGTGGGTAATCTTTGGAATTAAAACTGAACTATTGCAAATTGAGTTTCTATAGAACAAGAAGAAAAGAAAAATACAGAGAAGGACAAAAATTAGCAACACTTACTGAAAGAAAGAAGAATACTGTGCATTCTCAGGAATTGAATCAGTGCTCCACGAACAACTTAACAGATTCAAATGATAAATAAAACATTGGATATGGGATAAACCTGAGAAATTAAAGTGTCACAGAATAAAAACAAGCATAATGGCTGTTATAGCATGTAACTACTGTAGACTAGATGACTAAAAACTCAAACTGAAAAAGATTCTAGACCTCATCCGGGATGACCCCCCCAGTCTGTCATTTCAGCCGCATGCTTTAAACAATCAACTATTAAACTACAAAATGTATTTAATTATATATTTTTAATTTATTTATTCATTCATTCATTTCCTATACCTGCTTTTTACCTAACTCAGATTCATGGGGGTCTGCTGGAGCCTATCTGAGCTTACTGAAGGGCAAAAGGTCACAAGTCCATACACACACACACACACACTCACACATATCCTATGGGCAATTTAGAATCACCAATCAACCTAATTTACATGATTCTGGACTGTGGAAAAAAACAGAGTACCCAGAGCAAACCTACTCAATCACAGGGGAGAATCTGCAAACTCCACACAAAAAGGGTTTCGATTCTAGATCGGGGGAGGCAACCACTAAACCATCGAGCTGCCTCATTTCTAAAAAAAACCCCAACCTTTACACTATAATTAGCATAATGAATAAGTTGACAACAATTTATTGTTATTTAAATCTACAATTTATATAAAATACAGCAGCATTTGAAGATTTAGTCCTGGAAGGGTTATTTGGAACAAGAAAATTAATTTACATTTATCATTCACTTATTATGTTACACTACGGCGGTTTGCAAACACTAATGAAATCTGAATGTATGAGACGTCATTATTTTTAAGCATTTATAATTGGATACTGTTTAGCATGTGCATGTTGGTTTTTGGAGGCATAATTACAGTTAGAAACATTTAAATACTTTGCCAGATTAGGTATTAGGTGAGCTATATGATTTATTAACCTTGATCTTGGTTAGTGGGTTAACTACTATCTATTAATTCATGCATCTTCTATACCCACTTATTCCCTAACTTGGGATCATGGGGATCTGCTGGAGCCTATCCCAGCGCACACACGACGACTGCTATTTATAACAGGATTTGAGGGATTTTAAAGAGGTTCAATAGCATTAAAAGTAGCTATAATTAGTTAATCATTAAAAAATTAAAAAATAATCGTATTTTTAATACCATTTGCAATAATTTTGAGGACAATATTGTTACAAAAAAGGGAACCGACAGCATTAAAGATAATTCATTCATCTTCTATACCTGCTTATTCCCAAACTCGGGGTCACAGGGCCTGCTGGAGCCTATCCCAGCACACATAGGTCAGAAGGCAGGGGGTACACCCTAGACAGATCACCAGTCCATCGCAGGGCCACACACACACACAACCACATGCACTATGCAACAATCACTCCTATGGACAATTTAGAATCACCAATCAACCTAATGAACATGTTTTTGGACTGTGGGAGGAAACCAGAGTAGCCGGAGGAAAATAACGCAAGCGCGGGGACAACATGCAAACTCCACACAGAATTTTTAAAATTAAAAATAGTTTTTATTTTTATTTAAGGTTAGCTTCTGAAGTCAATTAGGGTATTTTATCATATAAATGTAAATAAACAATTACTTGAATTAATTTCGCTCTCATTGTCCATTGTCTGTATTACCGCTGTCCTGTCCTGTGGACAAGAACAAAAATTAACTTTTTGCTAAAACAAAAATAAATGTATTATTTTTTCAAAATAACTAATGAATTGAAATATAGGTGTCCTGTACCTCTGTACAGATATTATATATCTCAGTGTCTGCGAACAAAGGACAAATATCAACAACGAAAATTAATAGAATACATTATGAGCAAGATCATGTGGACACCTATGACCTTACACCCAAAAGTTTGCCTTCCCCAAACAGTTGCCACAAAACACACAATTGTCTATATGTTCTTTATATACTGTAACATCCAACGTTTACTTTACAGGATCCAAGACCCAAACACTGTTCTAGCATGGCAATGTCCCCTGTGCACCAGGTCCCTGAGCTCCGAAAAGATATTGGTGTGTAATAGTTGGAGTGAATAAACTCCAGTGACATCCCTAATCATTTGAAATGGGATTGATTCATTTATTCATTCATCTTCTATACCCGCTTATAATTTTAAGTCAAGGGGTCTGCTGGAGCCTATCCCAGTGCACATGAAAGGCAGAGGTACAACCAGATTACCAGTCTATTGCAGATGAACAACACATTTACATTTGCTGCATTTGGCAGATCCAGAGCGACTTACAACTGAGCAATTGGGGGTTAAGGGTCTTGCTCACAGTGGTGGCTTGGTGATACTGGGAATTGAATCCCTGTCTTTTTGGTATAAGTCTAATACCTTAACCACTAGGTCACCCCGTCAAATAGACAAATAACCACACTCACCCCTTTGGACAATTTATTAATCACTCACGCAAGTGCGGGGAGATCATGCAAACTCAGCACGGAAAGTTTGCATGTTCTCTCCGGGACCTTCTCACCGTGAGGCGACGACGCTAACCACTACGCCACCACGACACCCTTGAAATAGGATGTTTATTTAAAATAAAAAACACAAATGGATCTAATGGTCTGGTGTCCCAAATCGTTTGTCCATATTGCTAAGAAGAATTCTAAGAAAAAAACATTTCTCTATTATATAGTCTATTAATAAAGAGCATGACTTACCGTTTACATCTGCCAGAACCATGGAGAGAGTCAAGACCAGTCCACACAGCCACATAATACACTGTGCTAGAAGAACACGTGTCACGTATATTGTGTAGCTTATAGCTTACAAATGAAATAAATCATCATAGAATAAAGAGAAAAAAATATATAAACTCACCTCTTAAAGTCTTTTGTGTGCTTTGTTTGAGATCGAATTTTGGGTGAAATTGGTGCGTTACACAAGAGGCCAATGTACTTACTGGAAAGTGTATTGAGGAAGTAACAATTGAAGGGGAGGAGGGGGGGAAGTTTCCATTCTGCTCTCTGCTTCTTAAAGCGATAGTTTGTGTTACTAGAATACTAGAATACTAGAATAATATTATGTGGCATATGCTATTTAGGGGAACCTTTGTTTCACCAGTGGTGAAAAGAGTACAGACAATGTTTAAGTTAAAGTATTGCTTCTTATATAATAATTGATTTCCGGTGGTTAGCACGGTCGCCTTACAACAAGAAGGTCCTGGGTTCGAATCCCGGGCACAGGGTCGTTCTGTGCAGAGTTTGCATGTTCTTCCCGTGCTCTTCCGGATATTCCAGTTTCCTCCCACAGTCCAAAAATATGTGTATTAAGTTTGATTGGTGACTCTAAATGGCCCATAAGAGTGAGTGTGTGTAAGTGTGTGTGTGTGTGTGTGTGTGTGTGTGTGTGGTTGTGTGCGTTTGGCACTGCGATGAACTGGCGACCTGTCCAGGGTGTACCCCCTGCCTTTCGCCCTATGTGAGCTGGGAAAGGCTACAGCAGGCCCCATTACCCTGATTTTGGGAAGAAGCGGGTGTAAAAGATGAATGAATGAATGAATATATAGTATATATACATTCATTCATTCATCTCACAAAACATGGCTGAGTATACAATATATAACCTCATATTGCATAACTTTAATAATAACATAATTTTAAATAGCTGAAAAAAGCTATAAATTCAACAAACACAAACTTGGGTAATGGCCTTATGTTTCAACAACCACAGGACTGGTGCAAGTACAAACCAAACTGAGGGTTTGACTTAAATATTGATAATCTAAATAATATCTATACATAATAACGTAATTTATATATGATATTATTTAATATCTATACATAATATCAATATCGTAATTTAAGTATAGATATTAAAAGTTTAAAATAATAATTATGCCATATACAGCTATTGTTATTTCAGAGTCAGTTATGTGATTAAAAAGGTAAACTAGATAAATAGATTGATAAATGAATGGATTTCTAGAACCGCCGCCGCCAAGAAGACCTCCCTTCCAGTCCCATCGCCCCCAAGTACACCACTGTTGGGTACCTGAGCAAGACCCCCTAAACCTTTCTGTTTCAGGGGCACTGTATCATAGCTGACCCTGTGCTCCGATCCCAATTTTGTGAGGTGGGATATATATATATATATATATATATATATATATATATATATATAGTGAT
>JAOTQW010087357.1:0-11223 GCA_026260075.1 Sisor rabdophorus | reverse complement strand
CACACACACACACACACACACAAAACCATGCGCACTTACACTCATTCCTTTGGGCAATATAGAATCAACCTAATGGACATGTTTTTGGACTGTGGGAGAAAACCGAAGTACCCAGAGAAAACCCTCGCAAAAGCAGGAAGAACATTAAAACTCCGCACAGAAAGACCCCATGCCCAGGATTCAAACTCAGGACCTTCTTGTTGTAAGGCAACCGTGCTAACCACTACGCCACCGCGCCGCCCCATCAATACATTTCTTAATTAAATAAATAAAATATATAAAATTCTATAATTTGGTGTGAGCTAAAATTTATTCTGTGGCCGCTGGAATACCAAAATTACACCAGATGCAGATCCAGCAGCTTGTAGATAAAACCAAGAACAACAAAGAAATGCAGGACTTTGCAATAAAATTATTGAGAATAATTTTGAGAATATATTCAAAATCAATGTCAACATGTAATTAACTGCAGTTGTAAAGAGTTGTAACAATTCAAAAAAATAATAATAAAGAAAAGTATGTTTTCTGCTCTGCATGGAATACATTTGTTTCTACTAAAACAGTTTGACTGTGATACAATTAACAAAGCTTTGAATTGGATGGTGTGCGTGTCTGTGTCCGCTTAGGGAGGAATCCATGGTAGTGATTGAAGAAAACAAAACATTTGAGAGTAAATTGCAGAGTTTGGTGCAGGAGACAATAAAGGAGTCAGAAATAAACATGCAGGTAGACTCTCACTCTGTGATTGTGTATATAATTTATAAATAATGTTGTATGCTGATTGACATTATTCTCTTATTTTTTTAGGTACTGCAGGAATGGACATGGTTGAATAAAAGACAGGACCTAACCTGATAATATACACAACCTATAGTAACATCTGTATATATTATTGTGTGTGAGTAGGACATTTTATCTGAAAGCATATTAATGAATGAATGGTTATTTTATTTACACATTAGTTATGGAAATGTGGATTTCTTTAACCTTTAGTTAAACCGTGTGATCTGTTACCGATAACTTCTCTAATTTTTCAGTATTTTTTTCTTAGTAATTTTATTCAATTTTATTTGAATAGCGCTTTTTATTATACTCATTGTCTTAAAGCAACTTTACACAAAAATAATCATGCAACTAAGAAGTTTATCTGACTATATATATTTTTTTAATTGTCCATTATAGTTACCAGAATTTATATATTTGTTAGAAATTTCTACAACCCCACAGACATTACAGGTATCTGTATTGTTACATGATTAATAAAATGTTAAAAGAATTAAGATTTTAAATGGTAGTGGATAAGTGAGCTTTATGAGTAATTCTATAAGTAACAGAACATGAAGATTGTGACACCAAATATTATTCTTTATTCAGTAGCCAATTTATAAATACATCAGAGCCAAACATTTCATTACATTCCACTAAAAATATCTGTTCTCATCTTAGGACTAAGTTTTGATGAAAGGTTCTCATTGACTAGTTTTAATTTAACAAATGGCATTTTAAGACTAAACCTGGTAATATTTGAGGTATTAATTATGGTGTAAATTACAAAATAAAAGCAAACCTACATAAAGTCATGATTGTCATAAAAACAGAAACTGCATTAGTGTCGAAGATGTGCTAATTCTTTTTATTACACCATTTTTTTTTAGTTCAACAAAAAACAAATTCTACTTTAACACAGATGCATATAGTCAGGAATCAGGTTATTAACCAAACTGTTTTTATGGACTGTTAAAAGGAAAGTGTCCTACAGAGATGGACATTTTGTGTAATCAACTTGTAAAGAATGTTCACAATTTTAAAAATGGATTTTTGGTCATGGCTGTTGCAAGTACGGATGAGGAAATTAGGCTGACATCTTATGTTGTGTTAAAGTTATTGTTTTGTATATTCTTTTAGTTGAACAGTAAAATAATGTTATACAAAACAACCATCATTTATTTGGTTGGTAAATAAGATTTGGCAATCAAGACATTTTTAGCAGATTTTGGTGCAGGTGGTACTATTTTATTGTTTATTTTGAGTTCTCTACAGTTTTAAGGGCCAAATGTTTAGTCTGTTTTTGTTATTAGACTGTACTTAAAAAAAATTCATTGAGACCTTTAAATTGTCTCTTTGGATTCTGTTTTCAACCATTGACAATTTACATATCAACATAAAAATTATCAATACGGAAAAAATTATATAAATATCAAGATTACATTCCTCCAGAAATAAGCGGGTATAGATGATAAATAAATGAAAAGTGTGTTTGTAAAAAATTATAAACTATTTTGTAATACTTTTCCACTTACTAAAAAGGTGTGAAGCAATGAAAGGTGTGTGCTCTCTTGCTGTCTGTCTCTCCCACAAAATAATCCATCTATCCATCTTCTTTTGATTATCCGCAACTGGGGGCGCAAGGGCAGCATTCTAAGCAGGGATGCTCAGACTTCCCTCTACCTAGACACTTTTTCCAGCTCTTCCGGTTAATATCTTAGGTCTTCCCGGGGCCTCCTCCCAGTGGGACATGCCCGTAACACCCTCCCAGGGCGGCGTCCAGGAGGCATCCTGAACAGATGCCCAAGCCACCTAAGCTGGCTTCTCTCGATGTGGAGGAGCTCCTGGGTGACAGAGCTATACACCCTATCTCCAAGGGAGTGCCCAGCCACAACACGAAGAAAACTAATTTCTGCTGCCTGCATCCAGGATCTCATCCTTTTGATCATGATCCAAAATTATGGCTATAGGTGAGAGCAGGTACGTAGATTGCCTGGTAAATCAAGAGCTTTGTTTTGCAGCTTAGCTCCATCTTCACCACAACTGACTGGTACATAGAATCAGAGCCTCGAACTTGAAGGTGCTGATTCTCTTGAAGGAGCCAGCAGGACATCATCATCTGCAAAAAGCAGAGATGAGATCCCATGGTCTCCAACCCCGACTCCTTTCTGCCTCAGGCTCACCCAGCAATCCTGTCTATAAAGATGAATGAACAGCACCAGCGATAGAGGGCAACCCTGCTGGAGTCCAACATGCACCGAAAACTAGTCTGCTCTGGTTGTACAGGGACCAAATAGCCCTTAGTAAAGGGCCCTGGTCCTATGCTCCCAGAGCACCCCCCCACACACACAGGATGCCACGAGGAACACAGTCGAATGCCTTTTCCAAATCCACAAAACACATGTAGACTGGTTGAGCAAACTTCAATGAAACCTTCAGCACCCTGAAGAGGGTATAAAGCTGCCACAAAATAATTCTAAACCTAAAATAAAAATCTAACAGTTGCTGCTGTCCAGTTTTTAGACCATTGCTTATTTTTTAGAACTTCACTTCAGATTCCATTACAGAAAAATGAAACTGAATCAATACTACTGTCAAAATCATCTATTAAAATGAGCGAGGATGTTAATTAAAGCTGCTGCCTTTAATGTTTGTATTCAAAGACTGATTAGAGTTTTTGTTAAATACAGATTAAATATGATATTTCAGTAATGTAAAAATAGATGATAACGCAACTAAACGTTTATTCCTTTACAGAACATTAAAAAAAATGTCAATTTCTGTTATTTTAAAACAGGAGATACTGTTGCAGACGAACATTGAAATTATGTTTAAGGCTTTTATATACATAACGAAGCACTTTGATTTGTAAATGAAGTTTGTAATTTAAGTTTCAATATGAAATAAATTGTCACTCTAAACAGGCTCCAGTTTTGGTACATCAAAATATTAACAGTGTAACACACAGTACAATATTAACATTTGATCAAAACAGTATTTTAAGAAGCTCCGGAGCAGGAAATACATATATAGAATATAAGCATTTCCTTGCATTAGTTTGTAATGTAATAAATACAGAGTTTATATTATGTTTTGTGGAATATCCCAATCTGTTGTTGGTGTTTGTTTTGCATACTGGAGAGACAGATCATTATTGGTCAAATACACATCACACTGAAATAATAATTTGACAAAAAAGGTTTCTAGTCTCATTTTAGATTTTTAAGTTGCCGGTTTGTTGATTTGATTTTGCCTTCCATAGAATCCATTTTATTCAGCAGAGAATCCACAGAAACATCCTGATCATCAATTTCTGCCTGCAATCCCATTCCCAAATTCTTCAGTCTGCTCAGACCCTCAGACATTTCATCTTCACACACACAAACAAATATAAAATATTTGACTTTTTTTTTTATTATTTTATTATCTTTTTAATTATTTTCTTACCCAAGTTATTGTCCAGATGTTGATGAACAGCTTTCAAGTGTTTTTTCTTTGAAAATCCATTTTCTAATGAATTATCGTCAAACGAAGCTCCAAATCCTACTTCACCAAATAAAAAACATGAAATGTTTCACTTTCTTAAATAATGATGTACATGTAATGAAGACACTCAAAGAAATGTATGACACAAAAATCACATACAAATTATAGAGTAAGTTAAAAACAGAATAGCATAAGATTTATTACAGCTCAAAGCTGCAAATGGGTCTATATAGGGTAAAACACTGGTAAAAAAAATAGTAGTAGGATAAAAGAACAACAACAGCTTACCAGATGTGTCCAGTTTCCTGAGATTTGGATGACTGGCCTCATATTTACCCGCATGGTCTTTGCTTTCTGCCAATGCATTTTGTAATCTAAAAGAGGTCAATGGTGTACAAAAACAAACAATAATAAGGCAAAAATAGATGATCTGATTAACCATTACTGTTGCTGTTGGTTTCACTTTAAACATCAAGTTATTCCGAAATACTTTTAGTTTGTACCTGTTACTGGCTTCATAGACTGGTGGCTGTTCCTTCTGTGGTGGATTTACCTCTGAATTTCCTTTAAAATAGTTTAAAAAACCTCCCCAAAAACTCTTAATAGTGTTTATGTGCTTTTGACTAGTCTTCATATCCTGCGACATATTATCAACGAGTCTCTCTGTCCTCTTCAACACGCCACTCTGACGGATCAACTCCTGTTGCGACCAGAAGACAAATATTTTTTCATAGTCTGGAGCTGCACAATATTGGAGCTACAGTGACATTGTGATAGTTTGATTTTCTGTAATATATAATGTGATATGACAATTTTCACCATATGACTTCATTTGTAAATAATGCAATTATTTGTGAATGGTTGTGTTGATTTTGTAAGTTTACAATCATAAATAAATACAACAAAATAAAGAAATAGATCGTCTTTTTCAATTTTGCTTGAAACTTGCTTAAATGTTTCTACAGTAACAGAACTAAAAATATGCAAATAATTTTTTGTTTTAAACTGTCGTGAACTAAAATTCTAAACTACAATGTTTAGCAACATTCACAGAGTGCAGACAGAAAGAATATCTGGTTCCATTAAGTTGTTTAAAGCTCCAGAGATAAATTGAGTTAATTCATAATTATATATTTTTATTTACTTGTTAGTGGTTCTTGTGTGCACTGTACTTTAAAGATATAAAAATATAAATATAATGTAAATGTAAATGATGTTATTTAAATTAAACTTGAGTTTACTGTTATTTTTTCAATAAACAGTTATGTAAACTCTCCAACCTCAGCTGTATCTGTCCCCATTTTCTCTGACTCATAGATAAGGCAGAGGGAACGGTTGCTGCTGTCCATCGCAGACTGAGCTGAACGCATCACCTCTTGTTCCAGCTTCATCTGCCGTCGAACTGCTGGGTTTATAGTGTTTTCTTCTTTATCACAGTTGGTAAAGTTAGAGCCTGTTGCTGCGTGGCTATCATGCTCTTCATCATCGTCTGCAAAGGGGTTGTGATTGTTTGGATACATTTTCACCCTCAGGCAAAGTCTGGAGTATGAAGAACCCTATAAGAGGAATTTGATACAATAATGTAGAAGCCTCGCAGTCAAATGTAAATACACAAAATGTGTAAACAAAGCTTAATTACCCAAACACTCACTTATCAGTGCTGATTAAAGGGGTGGAACATGAAGCATAGATTTTTTAATAAAAAAATCCACAAGCATTTAAGCACTGTTTTAAAAGATCTAAAACACACAGACAAATAAACCAAACCCAATAGAACCAAACTAACAAAAATAATGTAGAACTGTTTATGGTGAGGCTACATGTTTATTAAAACAACATAAAAAACATCTCCTGAAGTCTCTAGTTAGAATAAATATAAACTCACACTGTATCTATTCCACTGTATAAATTTAAAAAACAGTTAATAATTATAGTTATACGTTTTTTTGTTTTTTTGTGTCAATGATTTGAACTTGTGAACACAACCAATAAACACAATATCAACTTTTCCTTAAATCACATGTTTAATTAAATACACTATATTCCTGAATGTTTGTGGTCATCTGACCATCAGATTCATATGTGGTTCCTATCCAAACTGTTTCTACAAATAGGGAAGCAAACAGTTGTCTAGAATGTTTTTGTATGTTTTAGCATTACATTTTTCACCGGAACTAAGAGACACCAATATTGTTCCAGCATTACAATGACACTGAGCACAAAGGCCCTGAGCTCTATTATCGCATGGTGTGTTTTTATTAGAGTAAGAAAACACAAGTGTTTGGCATAAAGCCCGATCTTAACAACACCGAACACCTCTGCTCAGGTGACCAAAAACCTTTGGCAATATAGTGTATATTCACACACTCAACATCCTGTACAGTGATTATTGTGCAGTTCTATCAGGGGGAAAAAGGAATTTGAATTTTAGGCCGGGCGGCGCGGTGGCGTAGTGGTTAGCATGGTTGCATCACAACAAAAAGTTCCTGGATTTGAGGCACAGGGTTGCGTGGGTTTCCTCCCGGTACTCCGGTTTCCTCCCACAGTCCTAAAACATATGCATTATGTTGATTCGTGATTCTAAATTGGCCATAGTGTTGCGTGTGAGTGCGTATGGTTTTCTGTGTGGACCTGTGATAGACTGGCGACCTTTAAAGGGTGTACCCCCTGCCTCATGCCCTAGTGCGCTGGGATAGGCTCCAGCAGACCCCTGTGACACCGAGTTCAAGGAATAAGTGGGTATAGAAAATGAAATACGGTGGATAAACTCCAGACCCTGCACATTCATATTATCAGCAGGACGTTCAAACTCCGCACAGAAAGACCCCTATCGAACCCAGGACCTTTTTCTGAGGCGACCGTGCTAACCACTACGCCACCGCATTTTAACATATGTATAGAAAACTCAAGATCAAAGACTGTGCAAGGTGTCCTAAATGTAGATTTATTGCCGAAACATATATAATTAATCCAAAATAAAATAACAGCAATTTAAAATATTTAATCGAACTGAATCCAGCTAAAATCCCGTACAGGCCTTTTACCATGAAACACCAGCGATTTTATCGGACGGGTTTCGCTAAACTCGGTGTTTTTGTAATCAGCACGACTCAAAGTTTTCAGAAAGCTAAACAAAACAATAATGTAAATAAAATAATGGCGATATCAGTGATTAAAATTATTAAAAGGTTATTATATTCAGCGTTTCACTGAAGGCAAAGGAAAATAAGCGTTCGGGGAAAAACGCACACTGTTCACGCCATTTTAATAACAACACAAACAAAACACTTCTGACATATATTCATGACATATTCCTGACTCCAGTTTACAGAAACACAGGATCATTAATGAAATACACTTAATACCCACCGCTTTATTACTGGGTCTCAACAGGGTTTCCTTCCGTGTCGTTGACGTCAATAAATATGTGTGTGAGTGTGTGTGTTCCAATAGACATACAATAACGCAACACCGCATTGGCTGCTGGATCCAACGTCACCTCCACTGCCGCCATCTTGATCCGGGAAACTTTTCAATCATTCATTCATCTTCTATACCTGCTTATTCCCGAAATCGGGGTCACCGGGGTCTGCTGGAGCCTATCCCAGCGCACATTGGGCGAGAGGCATGGGTACATCATGACTAGTGGAATTGCCTCAAAACCGCCGCACAAATTAAAAAAGTAAATCTCGTTTTACTAAAACGTACTTTTTGGTTGTATTTTGTAATTTAGTTTCAAGTAACTGGCAGATCTTAGTAAAAGACTTTAGTAGCTAATAGTGTCGTAATTTAGTATTTCATGTCGAGAGATTATAGTTAACCAGAAAGTTTATGTTTTGTCTTATAAAGTTTTATATTGTTTGTACATTTTAGGGAAAGTGTTCAGATCAGATGAGCAGTTTATTTTCTGGTCATCCTCAGGGATTATTACAGAATAATTCATCTTCTATACCTGTGTATTCCCTAACTCAGGGTCACTGGGTTCTGCTGGAGCCTGTCTGCTGGAGCCTGGCCACAGATAGACGATCAACCACACCCACTCACATTGTTTTGGAAACTCTCATTGGTCACCCAGGTGTACAGACAGTGAGGGTGTGAGTCCTTTGAGTTATGCTGTCATAGTCCTGCCGGAGTCCTTACCTGCATCCCACACTTCATACATTTCATTACAAATCATGTGATTGTGACAATGCTTAATGTTATAATACTTCTCTCCCCCCCCCCCACACACACTTTGTTGAGGTATACATGCCACCCCTGGGATGCCCTGTGCTATGACTACGTTGGATCTTCAGGGTTTTCTCTGATGGCACATATCCTGTCGCATTGCTATGATGAGCTGGGACCTCAACAACCTAACAAAGAAGCTATTATACTATACACACTCACTCACACTATTCAACCTCGTTAACGATCTATCACCCACATGAGGATGGGTTCCCTGTTGAGTCTGGTTCCTAGTTCTAGGTTTCTTCCTGGAACCCTTATCTCTCCAGGGACAAACAACTTCTATTATTTCACCCTGCATATGTATATGTAATTTCCTTTAAATGATAAAAGTCATTATTATATATCATTATATATTTGTGTCCTTCCCTATAGTAATGCACAGGGATGGAATTTTTTTCTATTTTTTTCAACAGGGTTTTAAGTGATCAAGTGATCTTGCATTTTTATGTAAAAAATTAGCAGGACACAACACAAATATTCCTTTCTCACGAAGATGATGTTAAAAAATATTCAGCTGCTTAATACAGTTAACACAAACGTTGCCATATTGCTTCTGTTTTCCGTGCAGGGATACTCAGTCAGACCAATATGGCGGATTGGGGAATGTATCGTAGCAACGAGCGACGTGTCATACAACCAATAAATGACGTCACATTTATGCGACGAGCTGTGCTAATGTGCTTTTTTCCAGACTAGAACCGGTTAAAGATATGGATGTTTAATACTCGTGCGATTAAAAATAATCGATAATTATTACAGCAGACGTTAAAAACAACGATGAGTAAACGAAAAGCGCCGCAGGAAACTTTAAATGAGGGAATTACGGACTTTCTTGTTGGTAAGATTCGGTTTGCTTTGATGGGCTAAACAAAGACCGATCGAGTAAATGTTGGTATTTAACCGTATCTGCACTGGGGTTATGTTAGTTTTTCCTTTGCGTTCTCTTGTGTTTTTAGCGACACTGTTGATTTATAATACATTTATTGAATAGTTTATGTTTAATTAATTGCTACTTTTGTTACTCACCTGTTTCATATTGTATTTTTTTAGAATTGGCAAATTATGAGAAAAATGTAAACAGGGCCATTCATAAGTACAATGCTTACAGGTAAATTAACAACTTCAATCATTTATTAAGTCTATTTTCACTGTTTGATCATTTTGTTTGATTCTATTATCTATGGGATTAAACTGCAGATGTGACTCACACTGTTTTCATTTTCTTTGTAGAAAAGCAGCTTCTGTTATTGCCAAATACCCACAAAAAATCAAAAGTGGCACAGAAGCTAAAAAACTGGTAAGATGGTTTTTATTATATATATGGTAATAATAATATAATATATAATAATAAGACTTTTTAATAAGGACACTGGAAAAGTCGAATTCTAGTAAGTATATTATTATTTGTTAGGATGGAGTTGGAGCTAAGATTGCTGAAAAGATTGATGAATATTTAACTACCGGAAAACTGCGCAAACTGGAGAAGGTCTTAAATTTCACACGTTTGTTTGAATGGATGAACTGCACAGTGTGTGGTACTAATAATATCTGTGTAAATGAATCTAAACTCCAGCAATGATACTATGTGTTTCTCATGCTGTGTGTTGTTGGTGTTTTATTGTAGATTCGCAGTGATGACACCAGCTCCTCTATCAACTTTTTAACACGAGTGACTGGAATTGGGTTGGTTTATTTACATTTACTGAACAGCTGTTATTATAGAATGGACCAGTTGGATTCATTTGTCTTTTTTCATTTCTTTGTTTAGCCCAGCTGCTGCTCGGAAGTTCTATGATGATGGTGTCAAGACCATAGAAGGCATGTCTTTATTTTCTGTAATAAAATAATTATTATTATACAACCTTGCATTTTTATTGACCTATTTTTTTTCAGATCTAAAGAAAATTGAACATAAACTGAACCATCATCAGCAGATTGGTCTAAAGTAAGTATGTATTGTGAGATTAAGCAAACAAATTCAGCACCATCAATGCAAAAACTCAATGGGTGGCGTAGTGGTATGGTCGCCTCACAGCAAAAAGGGCCAAGGTTAGATTCCCGGGCACGTGGGGTCTTTTTGTGCGGAGTTTGCATGTTTTCCTTGCGCCTGTGTAATTTCCTCTTGGTACTCAAGTTTCCTCCCACAGTCCAAAAACATGTACATTAAGTTGATTGGCGATGCTTAATTGCCCCTGGGAGTGAGTGAGTAAGTGTTTATGTGGCCCTGATAGACTGGCATGGTTTACTATGTGCGCTGGCATAGGCTCCAGCAGACCCCAGTGAGCCCGAGCTAGGGAAAAAGCGGGTATAGAAGATAAGTATATAAATGTGACAATTACTAACCTGTCAGGTCATGTGACACTCAAGACAGCGTATCTACCATCTGTCATTCTAGGTTCATAATTTTACACTGCCCATCTCCTCCTCACTCCTCTGCACCCCCTCATTAACCACTAAAATTAGCTCCACTCTCCATCTCTCTTTACAGTAGTGCACTTAATTATCACATCCAACTCATCATTTATTCTAACAGAATCCTTCTCTAAACTTGCCATTACCTCATACAATGTCATCCCTTAAATTTTTAACTTCAAACTTATCATATCTAACAATGGATAATAAATTCATATAGAATCATGTAGAATTGTGATTGCTTTTTGTTGATTACCATGATGAACTTTGGACATTTTTACTGAATTAAAATGGAAACCATTTTAAGATACAATAATTACACACACACAC